>LPNX010904453.1:243756-273035 GCA_001517045.1 Pseudotsuga menziesii
CCGAAGCTATCAACTATGAAGCTTGTATTCAGAATAGGGTGCCTCACAAACATCTTGATGGCATGAATCCCTTCGAAGCATGGAGTGGGCACAAGCCAAATGTGACCCATTTCAGGATTTTTGGCTTAAACGCATGGGCTAGAATCCTGACAGAGAAGAGGAAGGCTTTGCAGCCCCAAAGCCAAGAGTGTATTTTTGTTGGATACTCTAAAGATTCAAAAGGGTACAAGTTGATAAATTTGAGCACAAACAAAGCCTTCATTGAAAGGTGTGTTCAGTTTGAAGAAGAACCCCTTGCAGAAGTGGAAATTGGTGAAGCCTTTTCACCACCTGAACCTCAAGAAGTAAGTAAAGAGTTTGTTGAACATGATGATTCTTATTTTTCTGATGGATATGAGTTTATTGCAGACCCAAATAGACCCACAAGGCCTAAATGGGCAGCCAAGACACTACATGCAGTAGGTGATCTAGCTGAGGATCCCAATGACCCAAGGAGGACTAGATCTCAATTTGAGAGTGGTCTGTGCATGAAGGATCCTATGTTTGCTGAAAAATGCTATTTGATGGTGGAGTCTAATCCTCAAACATATGAAGAAGTAGCAGGATATCTGAGATGGAAAGCTGCCATGAAGGAGGAGTTCAGCTCACTCCAGAAGAGCAACACATGGGAGCTAGTGGATCTTCCTCCAGGGAGAAAACTAGTACAGTGTAAGTGGGTCTATAAGACCAAATTTGCTGCTGATGGTTCACCACTGAAGTACAAGGATAGATTGGTAGCTAAAGGCTACTCACAGTTTCATGGCATCGATTACAATGAGACCTTTTCCCCAGTGGCAAAGATGGATTCCATCAGGCTAGCTCCAGCCATTGCAGCCTCAAAGCAATGGGAGGTACATCACATGGATGTAAAATGTGCCTTTCTGAATGGAGATCTCACTGAGGATATATATATGCAGCAGCCTCAAGGTTTTGCTACTAACCCTTCTCTTGTGTGCAGGTTGAGAAAGTCATTGTATGGGCTAAAGAAATCCCCTAGGGCTTGGTATGCCAAGATAGATAGCTTCTCGCTATCTCTGAATTTTGTTCGGTGCAAATCAGATCCAAATTTCTATTTGAAGTTTTTTAATGGTTCATTAATGATCATTGTGTTATATGCTGATCACCTCCTCATTACAGGAAACTCACAGGCTGAGATTGCTTCCTTAAAAGGAGCTATGAACCAAGCCTTCTCCATGACAGATTTGGGGCTCTTAAGTCAATTTCTGGGGCTTGAGATTGCTCAAAACAAAGCTGGAATAAAGGTGCACCAATCCAAGTATGCATTGGATTTGCTGATCAAATTCAGAATGCAAGATTGCAAAGCAAGCAAAACTCCTTTCCTTTCAGGAGTGAAGCTGGAGGAAGATGATTCTCCACCGATGGTAAACAATACACTGTATAGGCAATTGATTGGATGTTTATTGTATTTGACACATACTCGACCTGATATTTGTTATGCAGTAAGTGTGGCTTCTATATTCGTGGATCAGCCTCATGAGATCCATTGGAAAGCAGCCAAAAGGATCCTTAACTTTGTTCAGGGAACAAGGACACATGGGATCTTCTATAAGTCAAAATCTGATCTTGATTTGATTAGATTTACTGACAGTGATTGGGTAGGTGATAGCACAGACAAAAATTCCACTTCAGGTTATGTGTTCATGCTTGCAGAAGGGCCAATCAGCTGGTCAAGCAAGAAGCTGAGTGCCATTGCACTCTCATCTACAGAGGCTGAGTACAGAGGAGTTGTTAATGCAGCAACTCAGTGTTTATGGTTGTAGGGTTTACTTGGAGAGTGTGGTTTCGAAACTGAGTACTCAAATACCATCTACTGTGATAACCAAAGTACCATTCGAATCTGCAAAGATCCAGTTCAGAAGCAGAGAACCAGACACATTGAGATTCACATGCACTACATCAGAGAGCTTGTGCATGATGGCACCATTCACCTACTCTTCTGTTCATCTTCAGAACAAGTAGCTGATATCTTCACCAAAGAATTTTGTGAGAAGACCTTCAGAAATATCAAATCACTGCTGGGGATTGCTGATCATGCTGTAAAGGCATGAGTGGAGACAAGATTCTACAATTTTGTTTTACAGTCCATGTTTAAGGGAGGATTTTCCCAAAGTTGGTTTTGCCTCTTTCCTTGTTTATTTGAACATGCAGTATGTAAAGGGTGACTAAGCCTTGTTGCTAGGCCCAATATTTTTGATTTATTACTCATAAATTCAGGCTTAAGGGGGGGTGTTAGAATAATCAACCCATAGTATTACCCACTTAGACATTAATTCATTTATTTTTGTCTTATTTGCCTAGTTCATGAGTCCCACCTTGTGCAAGTTGTTAATTGCCTATCCATAGAGGTAAAAATTGCCATATTTGACTCATGTAGCGCTTGGGAAATCCTTAGGAATCAAATTTTCTTTATTCCTGGCCTCCTAGGCGCCCTTCTGCTTTTTCTGCTTTATTGCCTGCTTTTTCAGTGTTTTAAGGCACATAGGAAAGCAAGACTAGGTGAGGTGAACTAGTTTTTTGTCCTCTTCATCCTCCACTCTTTTCTCCATGAAAAACCATGTATGAGCTGCCATTCCACTACTATTGAGCTTTCCCATGCACCCTTTCCAATTCGTGAGCTCCATGACATATTTGGGATCATCTTTTTACACCTATGGGGGATTTGCCTATTTTGAGTAAGCCTGCTTTATGCTAGTTTTGGATGCTTCCTTATGCATTCGACCTCTTGATGTATTCTATATATTCAGAAACCTATTTTATTACAGGGTTGGCTATTGTACAATCAGTTAATATAATTTTGTGTTACAGCTCCATATTCAGTCTCCATTGTTAGCAATTTTGCATGATCAATTGATAATTGTTGTACGTAAAATTAATCTACTGCTGGCCTGAATTTCTACAATAACCAGTAGGGTAGGTGGTAAGGGTCCAAAGCCACCAAATGAAGGTCATTAGTATGGTCATCGAAAAGGGTTTGGATAACATTATACATTGCTTCATGCGGACTCAACGAGGTGGACTCAACAATTTGTTTTCCCTTTGGATCATACTCAAATGAAGAAATCATATTTACTGATGTCGTGTCTATGTTAGGAGGGTTTGAGGGAAAAATCCCCATAAGGGAAGAATCCTTCGGCATGCCTACCCCAATCGACTGGTAAGGAGGAGGGGACTAGCCTAACATAGGGATGTTATTTGTCGTAGGGGTGGTAACATCCGACATATAGAAATTGAGCTGATCAATGATTACAGTCCTCCCTAGATGCAGATATTGGATAGTTCTAAATGCCATCGAAGCAATAGCAGTCATGCCGTAAAACAAATTTATCCCTAATAGGAGGTTGTAGTCTAACGGGGCATATACTACTTCCACTTGAAAAGAAATAGTTTTTCCCCCAAGCTCGACTGAAAAAGCTGGTATGAGACCATGGGGCTGGAAACCTTGTCCATCAAAGGCTTTCAAAGTCGTTGGTAATGTTACAAGCTCAGGATAGCCAATATCTTTATAACAATATAGGGACAAAACCGAAGTTGAAGCTCCTTCATCTAAGACAGTTCTAAAGACCTTCTTTCTAACTACTTTCATTATGATTTGGAAAGCGAGTTTGTGAGGTAGTCTAGACTTATAGTTCTCAACATTGAAATGAATCAAATTAGTGTTATCTAGGTCTAAAGCTCCTAACGCAATTAACAAGTTTTTGCGTTGTGTAGGATAACTTTGGAGTACTTCTAAGGTAGACATTGCACATGGTTCTTCAGCAAGATCTTCAACTACATTATAAAACTTGGTTTCTCGGGAATTAGGATTGAAAGCAATCTTCCTAAGAGTGCTCTTGGGTGGATGCAAAACCATGTCGATATTAGGTTTCTCAATGGTTAGGGGACTAGTAGATGAGGACTCAGGAGAACCAGTAGAGGGATCTTTTCCTGAAGAAGAATTGTCTTCTTTCTTGTCTATGGGTTTGTCATAACTCTGACTTTGATTTTGCAAACTAATAGTGTATGAGGGCATCATGTGAATTTCCTCTGAAGAACTAGAATTTTCCTGATTAGACATGTGGTCTATCAACTATTGTTGAGAGGGAAAAGGATCTGTGAGAACTGTGGGCGTGGGATTAGTTTTTAGAAATTGAGTGATTTCTTCATGACGAGGACACTCTTTCGTGAAGTGGTCACCTCCGCATAGCAGACATGGATATTTTTCTTTTCTTTTCCCTTTATCATTCTTGTTGATGGTTGGTTTTGGATTCTCCTGCTGGTTTCCACATTTTTTGTTTTTATCTATACCTTTCTTTTTATTGTTGTTGGTTGTTTGAGTACTCTGAATGGAATTGACCTCGACGCAAACCTTGGGAGTTGAAGGAGTAGGGGTGGAAATCTGGGGTTTCTTGGTAGGTTTTTCCATTGGTGGGGACTGGATTGAACCAACAATCCCATCAACAGGGGTTTCTGCTAGTGGCTTAGCAAGATCGGTGCTTGGGCAAGGAGATTGAGGGATCAAGTCATACAACATTCAGGACTAGGAATATACTAGGTCCAGATATTGGGATCGAATAATGGCTTGCTCTTCGGTAACGACACCACCCATAGCCACGTCTCGGGCAATTGGAGGCAACAAAGATTTAGTAAACCAATTAGCTAACAATTGATCTGAGATAGGAGCCTTAATAAGTCTTCTCCACCTTCTCCATTCATGGATATGATCGGATATGTGGATGGAGGAGTTCTGTTGTAGAGAAGTTAAGACAGTTGTACCCATTTCATAACGGATAGGAAGTTGAAAGTGTGTAAGAAATACAGCTGCCAAAGAACCAAAATCCACAAACGAATATTGTGGAAGTTCGATGTACAATTTCATGGCAGTATCGGTCAAAGTTTGCTGGAAGAGTCTTAAATGAACTTAATCATCCATTAGGGAGTTCAAATAACACCACAAATGGAATTTCATGACATGGTTTTTTGTATCATCTCCCTACTTCCCATCGAACTTTGAGATTTCCGATGGTAACTTTACCGGAATGGGAGGCCATTAGGGGTTATGTTGAATGGGATCATTAATCAACTTGGACATACTAGGAAAGTCCAAAGTTTCTAGGAAAGGTAACCGGTGATTAGGTTGCACATACTGGTAGTATTGATAGGGAAATATAAGTACTAGTAGGATCATAAGTAGATTGATATACAGGTTGTTGTGATGAAGAACTACCGAAAGATCCACCTGCAGGGGGTTGATTTCTAGGATCGGGACTATTAGGAACACTAGAGCCTCTAGGGAGAAGACCTCTAAGGCCTTCGAGACCACCTGGATGACTAGGAGGAGGACCACCTGACCCTCCAAGACCCATGGGATTTAAACCTCCAGATCCTTCAAAACCACTAGGAGGAGGGCCACCAGACCCTCCTGGATCGTTAGGAGGGAAGCCACCAGGCCCCCTAGGACAACCAAGACCGTTAGGACCATAAGGAGGAAATCCGCCAGGCTCTACAGGACCATTAGACCCCCTAGAGGGAGGACATCCATAAGGTGGTCCTCTGGCATGCCCCATAGCTTGTATAGGTATCCCTCCCATAGCTGGCATGTAGGACCAGTTAGGTTACCCCCATGGAGTGAAAGTATTACTAGGATATGGAATTCCAGCATAAGGAATTCCTATAGGAGTGGGTTGGTAATTTATATTTCCTATAGTTACTTGATTTGCTATGTAACCATACCCCCAAGATGTTTGATTGGTTACAGGTTGTGCCCCTAAGGGCTGACCTAAACTGGATGGGGGGGTTGACCATATTCATATGGGTAGGAGGGACATAAATTGTAGATTTCTCTATACTAGAGGTTTGTCCATGACTAGCTAGAATTCTAGTGACAGGTAATGTAGTTCATGCCGGGGGTTGCCCCTTGGCACTAGAATGTATTGATGAAACATGAATTGAATGTTGTTCCCCAGGTGCAGAAGACCCAGGAGGATTTGGAACATACATAATATGGGAGGTGGTGGGGTTGGTAATTTGACTTGGATTATGTCGAGTCACAGTGTGATCTAGAATAGGTTCAATGGGTCTCATAGAATCAACAAGTGAGCAATATCCCACAGGAAAAACCGTTAAGAGAGGTGGTGGTGTATCCAATATGTTATCTATTTTCTTCTCAAGTTCTCTTGCATGGATAATAGTTGCCTGGTATTGTCTACGTTCTTCTTCATTTGGTGAAATTTCTTCAGAAGTTGTTGTACGGGTGCCAAACGAGGCAATTGCTTATCCCATAGAGGTATCCCAAAATGGAGCATTGGGACCATAATATGGACGAGTAGTATCATCAACATGGCCTTCCATGGGAGAATGGAATGAAATATTACCCCTAGAAGGTTTTTGGACCAAGGAAGGACCGTATGGAGGATATGGATCTCCACTTTCTGCAACCACATTTTCTCCCACTTGGGAGTTGGTAGAAGCTCCTTGGTCGATAGCTTCCATAGGATCTTCTCCTGAAATAGGAATAAAATTAGGTGGCAAGCCTAGTACTCTTTTGGACTGTCTTACTTCAGCCAGTTTATACAGTTCCTATCTAACCTAGGGTCTCAAAACTATAAAACACACCAAAAATTTCCCTACTCAAGCTATAGGCCAAACAAGCAAACTTAAATGACAGGAGGAGTTCATATAGTCCGGTCTCTCACCAAGATTGTGAAGAAGGTGCCACTCACGATATACCACAAGGGTACATGTGTAGTAATCTCCCTGAATGTGGTTTTCAGTGTATGGCTCCAAGCAAGACAACCAAAGGGATTTTCTCAGATAGATAAGGTATCCTAGTGGGGTCTCCTGATATACGTGCGTAAGTGGGAGCTCAAATCAGTAGTAGTGTTGTCTAATGCACAACCGTTCACAAGGGGTTTCCTATATACAATTGAGTATGTGAATTACCTTTCTATATAACTCAAGGGTATGTGAAAGGCCGTTCAATATACTGATGGTACGTGGAAGAACTACGTGAGTCTTGGGATGTAGTGCAGATGAGTAACAACATCTCCTACACTAAGTCAGATGGAAGATGGCAGATTTGATTGAAGAGAGTTAGAAACTAGAGCCTAGATTCGAACAAGTATTCAAGGACTAAGGAAGATCAGATCAACTGAAATTTGCTTTGTTCCCCAGTGGAGTCACCAAATTTGTAGTCAAGAATATTGCACCTTTTGCGGACAGAAGTTGTTCCTCTGGTCTGAATGGTTCAGATCCAGAACAAATGAGTGAACGACAAAGGATGAAGACCTTCCTTGAATGTTGTAAACACCTAGAATAACTCTTTTATGACAAACATATGTACCTTAAAACATGTCAAACAAACAAGAACATCAAATCTACCAGAAAATTATTCACACATCCATACTAGTGACTAAGGAATCCAATAACATATACATGTGAGATCAAAACAACAGATATGTGGGACAAAAATCAGCTTTGCATTAAGAAATGAATGAAGAAACTTATAACCATTGCCTTAGTTTTTACAAACTCCTCAACAAGACAAGCACCTCATCGCCGATAGCTCTGACTTGATCTCTTGTGCTCTCCAATGGATTGGGCTAGATAGTCAATTCAGCAGCATAACAATACCATTCAGTTCTCCCCCTCAACTATGGATATGAGCTTGTATTTATAAGGCTCAATGGATAGGGATAGTTGAGAGAATTGTGGGTGAGGTGGCACTAAGATCCTACCAAGATGGATCTCGACTCCAACTAACCCATATTGATAGGGATAAGGGAGGACACGAGGCTCAAGTTCTAGAATCCTTGAGAATCTTCTCTTTGTCCATTTTTACCAAGGGTACCGCTTTTGTTCCCTTATGATAGAGCAGTTTAGGTGAGGACCACTGCAAGAGAAAAGCACATATGCGGTGGCACCGCTTTTCTATAATAGGACACAGGCAGTGTTGAACAAGATACCGCTCATCAGCCAAAGGGAAAGCACGGTGCTGGGTTTTTCCATGTAGAATTGTCAATCAGAGCAAGTTTCCACGCCAAGTATTGGGATTTAGGGAAAACATAGGGGTTAAGGATTTCATCACATGTTGGTGATAGGATTTGGGTATAACATTCATGCCAAATATTCTTTTGATGGTAGATTTGGTTTTTATTTATTTGATAAAATGGTGCATTTCAAAGAAAAATCTACCATGTGGTAGGATTCCTTAACAGCATTGTGTAGAACTAAGGATGTCCAAATTCTTGATTTGGTACATCGTGTTATAGGTTTAGAGAAAAATTTTGTGGAAACTGAAAAAATAATTGGCCAGAAGGATAAAATTATTAAGGATCAATGTTCTAAATTTAGCTTAGTTCTAGAAGGATCGATTTCTGACCTTGACTGACTGAAAGACATGTTTCAGGATGAAAAGAAAAAAGATGAGGAAACTATAGGGAGACTTGAAAAGGAGATGAAAAACAAACCTAAAGTTTTGAACATGCCACCACTAAAGACTGTATTTGGTAAGGAATTCAACAAGAATTGAAGCAGAAAGAAACATTTATTGCTGGTTTGAAGGTTGAGTTTGAAAATAAAATGAGAGAAATTATCAGTAAACAACAAAATGAGACTGCAGAATATGAAACAAGATTGGAAAAATTGAATAAAACAATTAAAAAAAATGAGTTGCTAAAAACTAAGCGAATTGAAAGGATTTCAGCAACGCTCGAGGATAAAAGAGCTAGAAGAGGAAAAGAATCAAAATTCAACGGTAAATAGGTTTGCACATCAGAAGAATCAAAATTCAAGGGTAAACAGGTCTGCACACTAGAAGAATCAACAGTCAAGGGTAAAAAGGTTAGCACACAAAAAGAATCCAAAGTCAAGGGTAAAAAGGTTAGCACACCAAAAAATTTTGGCAGTACAAAACTTGGTGATGTAACTATGGAGAGCTTAATCAAGTTTCAGAAGTCCTTGCAACAACAAGAAAATACCTTGAATGAAGCTTCTTCAACAATCCATGCTGTAGAGTTTACATTTGTCTCATGATATCCAACAATGAAGAAGCATTAGAGGAAATTTAAACTCAAAATGGGCCTTCTAAGGAAAATTAATAAAATAATAGTTAAAATAATAAAATAATATTTATTAATTTTGGAGGAAGAAAAGAAAAAACTACTTTTCTTGTTGGTATTTTCGACATATCTCCCTGATTTTTTACTCAAATTTCAATTGGGAGAGGTCATTAGATGCAAAATCAAATTCCACATCCAACGAGTACCCACTCGACATACTTTTAACAGGCCTCGCTACCCCAAAAAAAAGAAATACCTAAAAAAATGCGATAATGACATCATCATCATTTTTTTTCAGATATTTCTTATTTTGGGGGTAGAGGGGCCTGTCAAAAGTATGCCAAGTGGGTACTGATTGGATGCAAAATTTAATTCTTCATCCAACGAGCTCTCCCGATTGAAATTTGAGTAAAAACACACGGAGATATGTCGAAAATACGAACAAAAAAAGTAGTTTTTCTTATGATACCTATCCCCAAATTTATATTAAAAAATTGTTTAAGAGGTGCTCCCTTTTTGAATTTTAAATAATTTTGATTGGCTAATACATTATGATATGGAATTTGTATTATTTTTGGAAGCCCCATTTTAAATTGAAATTTCCTCTAATGAAGATAGAGAAGAAGGAGGCCGAAATTAGAGACCTTCACCAAAAACTATTGGAGAAGATAAAGGGACTACATTTGGGATGTGATAGTGAGATACAATATTGGAAATACCAAATTAAATATTTGCAGGAGAAACTTGTGGTAGAATCAATTTTTTATACTTCATCTAATATAGATTTGAGGGCACAAGAGCTCGAGAAGGAGGTACAACAGGTTAAGAGAAAATTAAGTGCAGTTCAATCGAAGCTGAAGTGGATGAAGAATGATCTTAAAAGAAAGGAAGATGAGCACTCAAAGAAAAAAAATAAGAATGTAGAGATGTTGAAGAAATGCCTAGAAGAAAAATATAGATTGCATACAAAAGTGATAAATCTTGCAAACAAAGTGAAAGAGAAAGAAAAACAATTACAACATATGGCTGATGAAGATTCTATAGAATTGGAGGTTTCTAGAAAAGGCAAGAGAAGGTATAGTAAATTTTCTTATTCTAGAAAGGATGAATTGAAAAAAATTCCCAAGTAGCCTAGAGTTATAGAATAATATGATGTAAATTTGATGTGTATGTACATACTAATATTGTTGTAATATAAATTGTAAGTATTTCTCGACAATGCATATATTTTGATATAGTTAATGTGTTTCTAATGTATAATACAAGTGTAATGTGTAATCCATATGTGCATTTTTCCTATATCAACGAGAGTTTAATGTGCAACCCACACTGAGAAGTGTGTATGAAACTACAAATGATGAAATATATTCTTCGTAATATATTCTAAAAATTAATTGACATATGAAATATTCTTGAAATATATTCTACAAATGAATTGATAGATCATTATCTAGAGTGCAATACATAAAAAATTCCCTTCAAAATGGGATTAAAACTAGGCCTTGAAATTTGATCACTGGAGGTTATGAAAAGTTAACACTTGGTCTTCTTTACACTAACACATACCCTTTCCACAGAATTGAGTGCACCATGATCTCACCCTTAGTCTGCCCAACATTTAGTACTTTCTCTATACTGAAAATATTCCTATTCAGTTTTCCTACTATCAAAATATTTCCCATCTATTCAAATTTTACAAATTATAATCATCGAAAGTACAGGGAAAATTCTCCATGTGCAGAAGATTATAGATATGCTCTAGCCTTTAGAGTCTCAGGGGAAACACGTGATTTTTTAGCATGTTAAAGTGACCTTTCACGTCCTCCAAGAGATGAGGGAATCATACACACATCACATTAATCCCAAGATATAGATATACTAGATCATTAGTATCCCAAACTCATAATAACATTTCTAAAGACTTGTCAATAAATAGGGCCTCCTCCTGAGGCAAATATCATTTGGACCTCATTTCTGGTTTTTATGTGCATAAAATGTAGATCCGTGAACGTCATTATTTCCCCTCTCATGGATTCTAAAGAAAGAATTCCCAACATGGTTGTATCAAAGGCTGGAATGGGAGGATTTGGGAAGATAAGTTCGGAGTCCTATTGCCATTGTAGGGGATTCATAGCTCCCTCGTCTGTCCTATAGTTTCTGGAGTGATGTGGGATTGGTGGATGAGCACACTCCAATTCCAATCCAGAGAAACAACTAAGTGTACTGTAGCCAACTATTGATATGAGAAAATATGCAAGAGCTATCTACGCCTAAAGAAAATTATTTAATGTTGCTACACAGAAATGCTAGTTGGGTCTTATCCAACATTTTGACTTGTAACTGGTGCTTTATAGTTTGGAATATGAAGGTGTTATCTCCCAAAATAATTTATTTTGATAGTATGAAGAATCTAATTCATGCAATCAGGGATATGAATATCACTGACAGTTTGAAAGACTCTATTTTTTATGAAAATTTCACAAGTTGTATCTTTCAGTGGCTTGGGTGAGGATTAGAACATCTTGTTAGCCACTGACAGACATGCGGACTATGGCTTCCATGATCAGATGAAAAATTTGGCAATCGAAGGTTCTAAGGACTACGTATCGACGAGGCAAAGATGAAAGGTTCCGCAATGTCGGCAATATAAAGCACTAAATGCTGTCGAAGTCACATATTGGCAATAGGAACCACTGCTTAATAAAGTGTCAAAACTTGAAAACACTAACCGTCGGAAAGATAGTTCACTAAGGAGCCACAACGGCAGGAGACAGACTGACTACGGGTTCCACCACAATAAAAAATAATCATTGATCTAAGGACTACGGATTGGCAAGTTTACAACTAAGCATCTCCGCAGTGTTGGTAAGGCAACGGACTAGGCCTCTAATAAATGACAAAAATCATTTCGATAGCGATAAAATTAGTTTGTTTCACCTCCAAAACAGTGGCGGCATATGGAACTAAAGCTCTAATTCAAACTTCTACTGACCTCCGAGAGCGATAAAGCAAAATTGCCAACAGTTAAAAATATAAAGTTTTGAAAAAATAAAACAAAAGAGACAACGCACATCGACGAATAACAAGACTGTCCATCGGTGGCATAGAGGACTAATGTCCCAATTCCTTCATCAAACGACTTTTGATAGCGATAAAATTAGTTCATTTCACCTCCAAAATAGTAGCAGCATTTCGGTCTAAGGCGCAGATGGGATAGTGGCTAGAGCTTCTGATTTCCGATCGCGAAGCTAGTGGTTTAAATCTCTGACACTGCAGCAACATTGAGGCTTGGGGCGCCGACGGGTTAGAGGAAACATCTTTCGATCGTTGATGTAGAAAACACAACAGAATTTAGCCTTGAGGTTTTGATGCATTAGTTATTACAGCTTCTGATCACCGATAAGCTAGTGATGGAAAGTGTCGATACATTCAGATATAAAGCGTCGATGGGATAGAGGACAGAACTTTCAATCATTGATGCATAAACCATTGCGATGTTATTCATTTGAGGCGACGACACTATGGCAGCATTCAGTCCTGGGGCACTGATGGGTTAGAGTTTAGAGATTTCGAACAGCGATTGCGGCGACAAGGTAGAAAATTTCAGTGGATTAAACAAGAAAGGTCATGTCAGTTAACTGCCAAAACACTGGATTTTGCGGCAATTTTACACTGAACTAGCAGTGGTGACTATCAGTGACTACTGTAGTTATTTAGTATTCGCTCAGTGAACTAGATCTTCAAAATAGATAGAAATATAGTTAGCTAGGGTTTTAAACCCTAATCTGAAAAGACTATCACTTCTGAGTATTTTTTGTGAAAACAGATCGAAGTTTCAAGATCTGTATTTTTTGTAGAAGGCTATAAAGCCTGAGACCGATTTTATAATATGGGTTCAACTTCAAGGATTTATGAGCCTATAATTATTTCAAGCTTCTCATTTTACTTATTCATGATATAAGCTCTTTTGTTGTGATCTATTCAGCCATCATCTCTTTCTTTACTGTATTTATGCCTCAATGTGTATTTAGGTCATTTTTATATTGATTAAAAAGATTATAGTTGTCATCCTATTCGTTTATTAGTGCTATTTGATTTATAAATACCATCCTCATTAGGATTTAGCCATTTATATGCATGTGTTTCATATGTAACTTTTCCATCCTGGTGAGTTCTCCATCCCTGCACCTTATTGTCGAACTTCTGAGCAATTGCAACTAAAAGAATTGTAAACGAGTGAGTTTTATGCATGCCTTGAGAGTGGAAAGGTTATATATGTCAATTGAATTGATCCATATCATAAAAAACTAAAAACATTGTAAGTTACCAGGCATCCTCAAGCTACAACCTGGAGGAGTTTCCTAGAGTGATAAAAAACTGGCGCCATTGTCGGGGAGAGGAGATTGAAGCTCAACTTCCCTGGGAGACAACATAGATCCATGCTTTGATGATAAACAAATCTTGGACATTATTATGGTTGTGATCATCTATCTAGCGACTCCATTGATATAAGGTGGCATCAAGAAGACCAAGTACCAGAGCAAACCCAAATGGGCCACCAGCAACACCTGTTTCAGATCCAGAAGAAATTTTGAGGAAAGCTGGGGCTTTACTAAGACAGACCAGTAGTGCTGCACAAAAAGATACATCAATTATTTCAAGAAATCTTTCTGCTATTATTTATTTTGCTAAAACTCTTAATTCCCAGGAATTTGTAAATACATCAGAAAAATATAGGGGTTGGGCATCTTTAAGAACTGTTGCTTGTGAAGATCCAATCCCTAGTGAATCCACTGGGATAAGTATACCACCACCTTCTCAGCAAGTATCTTCATCAGTGCTTCCTTCCACAACCCTGTCCATACCCATTTCCAATATGGCCATCCCTCAATTGACCAAGATGGAAAGGATCCTGGTAGCTAGGTATGCACCCCTAATTTTTCCAAATCCTCTCACAACCATGCCTACTGGGGATTATTTCAAGTATATGCCTAAGTTTACAGGGGAAGGGGATTTCACTGCTGAAGAACACCTAGAGGATTTTTATAGCTATGCTGAAAATATAAACATAGAACAAGAAGATGTATGGACCAGGGTTTTTGTGCAAAGCCTAGATGGCCAAGCTAGAAAGTGGTTTAAGGAACTACTTGCTGGATCAGTGGCAGGAATAGAGGCCCTAGATGACATTTTCCTAAAGCATTGGGAAGAAAGAAGAGACCACCTCTACTATATCACAAAAGTTAGCAACCTGAAAAGAGAAAATGGGGAGTCTGTCTCCAACTTTACCAAGAGATTCAACAATATGTATAGCAAGATCCCTACCGAAATTAAATCCCCTGATACATCAGCTAGGATAACTTATGCAAATGCCTTTGACTCTAACTTCTACCTACTTCTCAGAGAAAGGAGGTCTGCCTCCTTATCACTCATGCAGAATGCTGCCCCAGAGGTAGAGTCAAACATTCTAGCATCTCAGAAGGTCAAAGGGAATATAGACAGGAAAAATAAACCAATCGACTATAGTGGGGATTCTACATCAGAGAACAAGATTGACAAAATGACCAAACATTTAGATAACCTGGCTATTGAAATGTCTAAGTTGAAGGACTAAGGACATCTACCTACGAGGGGTAAAGGGCCAAGTGAATTTGCTCCTCAAAACCCAAATTTTGTTCCTTATAGAAGAGGAAACCCCCCAGTTTAGATTCTTAGAAGGGAGAGAAATAAAGGGGAAGATCAAAGGATAAGAGCTCCATTTCAAAATGTTGTATTAGAATAAGAGCCAGAATTCATTGAAGAAGAAGGAGAAGTTGAAGACAATATCCAGGGCATGGAGGATGAGGTGAACTATTCTTTTCTGACACAGGAAGAATATGAGGAAGACCTAATTGATGAGTAGATCACTGAAGAGGCTGTCTATCAGGTTGATGGCCAGGGAGGTTACAAACTGAGGTCTAGGCTGGTTTCTCCCCTCAAGAAGAATGTTGTACCTATCAAGCAGCCTGTTGCACCAGCTAGAAAGGTTTTTTATTTACCAAAGAAAGTGGTTGTCCCATCTAAAGCATTGCATTAACCAGCACCTTCAACCACACCTGATCAAGTCCAACTCAAACCTACAACTCATGAGGTAACGTTTCCAGATAGGCCACATTATTCCTTCAACCTCAAGTCTGAAATTCAAAAATTGAAAATCCCTTTCCCTTTTATTGAGCTAATGAATAATGATGCATTCAAAACCTCCATTCTGAATTCCCTTCATCCCAAGATGCACATTGACACTGACTTTGTGAACCTGCAATATGACAAGCCTGTTGTAACCCTAGGCCCCATGATCGAAGACCTAAAGGACTCCTACCCACCATTCTATATATCCTTGAACATCCATGATAAAATCCTTGATAACTTTTTGCTGGATTCAGGAGCCTCTCATAACCTAATGCCAAAGGCTGTGATGGATGAGATTGGCCTCAGCATCACAAAGCCCTACCATGATCTATTCTCCTTTCACTCTAGGAAGGTCAAGTTCTTGGGCCTCATCAAAGACCTTGCTGTGAACTTAACGCAACTACCTTCAAAAAGCGTAATGATGGACTGGTCGATATTCCTCCAAAATTTGGCCTCTTGCTGTATCGGTCATGGAGCAAAAGACTAGGGGTCACCCTTTAGATGGATCTCACATATGCCACCATTCCCATGTTTGGAGGGGGACAAAGAGGTTGCACAGGGAAATCAGCTAGCATACATTATAGGCAAGGAGAGCCACTCAGTGAATCACCCCATCTACACAGTGGACACTGATTTTGGGTTTTGCATTTTGCAAATAGATGATAATCAGCATAAATAAATTCATCTCACTAAGCCCACCCGTCAGCAGCCCGAAGAAGTAACAACGACAATCTAGACCATGTATTTTGATGGGGCTAGTGCTCAAATCTTAGTAGGTGTGGGTGTAGTATTGATCTCCCCATCTAAGGAAAACATTCACCTATCTTATAATCTTGATTTAAAAGCCATGAAAAACGTAGCATAATATGAATCCTTGTTGCTAAAAGTTAAAGCTACTAAGGATATGGGGAGCATGTGCGTGAATATTTTTGGAGACGCATACCTCATCATATAATAGGTCAACAATGCTTTTCAGACAAAAAATATCAGATTGAAGGCCTACAGGGACGAGGTATGGAAACTTAGAGACTTCGTTATGTTTTTTGAACTGTCATATATCCCTAGGTATTTGAATCACCTAGCTGATTCCATGTCCGTCTCTGCAAGTCTGTTTGTTCCTCCTTTACCCCCTAAGCTCAGCTATGATGTTCAAGTCAAGTATAGACCCTCTCTGCCAGACAATAAAAACATTTGGAGGGTGTTTGAGAATGATGATGAGCTTAGTAAATTCCTTTAGTTAGTAGATGAATTCTCTAACATACACATAGACTAGGAAAACCTTAACATGGAGGAATCCAAACAACTCAAGTTAAAAGATAAAGTGACTGAACATAATATTGTCCGATTTCCCAGCAACTACATACCCCAAGGTCTAGTACCACTGGAAGAACTATTTGATCACAATGACATCCCTATCAAGCCTGCTAAAAAGGAGCTAGACCCTGCTATCCAAGAGCAAAACATAGGCATCCAAATCCATCCTAAACTGATAAATCTTTCAACGGGGTTGAATGCTGATCAGAAGTCTAAATTTTGTATCTTGATAAAAGAGTTTGCTGATGTTTTTTGCTGGGAGTATAGTGACCTAAAAACTTATGACACCAATATCATTCAGCACATAATTCCTTTGGAGAAGGACACCATTCCTTTCAAACAGAAGCTAAGACCCACCATCCCTCTCCTATTACCAGTGATTGAAAAAGAGATCCATAAGCTCCTTAAATCCAAAATCATAGTTCCCCTCAGATATTCCAAGTGGATTGCAAGCCTAGTAGTGGTAAGAAAGAAAAATGGAGAAATCAGGTTGTGTGTGGATTTTAGAAACCTGAGCAAGTGTTCAAAGAAGGACATCATCCACTGCCCAATATGGAAAACCTATTGCAGAAAGTATCAGGGGCTAGAGTTATGTCCTTCCTTGATGGCTTCTCTAGATACAACCAAGTTGATGTGCACCTTGATGACCAAGAGAAGACTTCCTTTACCACCCCTTGGGGCACCTTCATGTATGCTAAAATGCCATTTGGGCTAACGAATGTTGGGGCTAGTTTTTCAGAGAGCCATGAACCTAGCTTTTGTAGGGCTAAAAGATAAATTTGTGCTGATATATTTGGATGACTTAACAATTTACTCTCACAGCCATCATGACCACTTACAACATTTAAGTAAGGTATTTCTGAAGTGTAGAAGGTATGGAATATCACTGAACCCCAAGAAGTCCTAGTTTGCACTCAATGAAGGAAAGCTCCTAGGCCACATAGTCTCAGCTGAATGTGTAAAGATCGATCTGGTAAGGGTTGAATCAATTTAGTAGCTGTCAATACCAAGGTTAGAAAGAGACATTCAGTCCTTTTTAGGAAAGATAAACTTTGTCAGGAGATTCATTCCTAATTTCTCTGAGCTGGTAAAGCACATAACAGTCATGCTAAAAAAGGATGCAGAAATAAAGTGGACTAACCAGGCAATAAATTATTTTGAAGACATTAATAAATCCATCATGGGGGCCCTAGCCCTGATCAGTCCCGACTACACCAAGGGTTTTTTAATTTCTCTTTTGCATCTTATGACATAGTGGCAGCTGTACTATTACAAAAGAATGATGAAGGTCTTGATCATCCGATTGCTTTTTTAAGAAGAACCCTGAGAGATGTTGAGCTGAAGTATGCCCCAATTGAGAAGCAGGCTTATGCTCTCATAAAATCTTTGAAGACTTTCAAAATCTACATTATCCATGCAAAGGTCATTGCATATGTCCCTTCAGCTGTTGTGAAGGATGTTTTGACTCAGCCTGACATTGATGGCAAGAGAGCTAAGTGGATTTCCAAACTCATTGAGTTCGATGTAGAGGTGAAACCCACCAAGTTGGTAAAGGGATTAGGTCTGGCCAAACTCATGGCCAAAGAAAATTGTGAGCTGATGGGAATAAATTTCACATGTGTCAAATCAGCAAGGGTGCAGACTGTGGTAGCAGTAGAAACAAAAGTAAATCAAGATCAGAATAATAGTCCATCAGTAGCTGAGAACATATCTTCATGTGAGTGGTACTTAGGTATCATTCAATTTTTGCAAAAATTAGAAGTCTCTCCTGATCTCAGTCCTAACCAAGCATGAGCTCTTAAGTTGAAATCTGTTAAGTTTTGCATATTTGACAAACTGTTGTACTGGAGGGATCAGTCTAGAATTTTGTTAAGGTGTCTAGATAGAGAGGAAGCAGAGAAGGTCATGCATCACTTTCAATCCAATACATGTGGAGGTCACCACTACTGGAAAACCACAGCCCACAAGATCTTAAGAGAAAGATACTATTGGCCAGTATTTTTTGCTGATGTATGCACTTTTGTAAGGGCCTGTGACTAATGTCAAAGATTTATAGGGAAACAACAGCTCAAATCCTTGCCCCTTAGGCTTTTTACAGTGAATGGGCCTTTCCAGCAATGGGGTATGGATTTCATAGGTGAAATAAATACATCTTCTAGTGCAAAACATAAATGGATCTTAGTATCCACTGACTACTTTACCAAATGGATAGAAGCATTACCCACCAGAAATGCCACTCATCAAGTCATCATGAGATTTTTATATGAGAACATCTTCAGCAGGTTTGGTTGCCCAGTAAGGTTAGTAACTGATAATGCACCATCTTTTAAAGTTGGGGCATTAGTTAAAATGTGTGAAGCAATGGGTATTCAACTGGTGCACTCCACATCCTATTACCCACAAGGCAATGGCCTGGCTGAGTCATCCAACAAAAGCTTAGTCAGAATCATCAAGAAACTGCTGGAGACAAATCAGAAAAGTTGGGATTCAAAGCTTAAGTTTTCTTTATGGGCTGATAGGGTAACAGACAAAAGATCCATAGGGACTTCTCCATTCAAGCTAGTTTATGGAACTGAGGCCATCTTTCCTATCCAGCTCATCCTTCTAGTGGAAAAGTTATTTCAGGAAGAGGAAGATGAAACAAATGATATGATGAGAAGGATGATGGATTTGGTGGATTTACACAGATCAGGGAGCAAGTTGCAGGAGAATCAAGGATCATCAACAGAGGATAAAGGGCATGTTTTACAAAATAGCAAAGTTAGACAACTTTCAAGTCGGATATTGGGTCCTCAAGTGGGCTACTGTCAGACAGGACAAGGAGAAACATGGAAAATTCGACTCTTTGTGGATTGGCCCTTTTGTGATAACCTAGATACATAAGAATAACACCTTGAAATTGCAGAGTTTGGAAGGTGAAGAGGTATTTGATGGCCCAGTAAATGGGCGGTTCTTGAAGCTTTATTTTATTTGAGGCTCTGAGGCCTTATGATTGTAAATTAGTAGATAGTAGGTTGTTTTTCTTTCAGAATAAAATCCACGCCCAATGGAACAATAAAGGATAGTGTTAAGTTACTTAGATACTTTTAGGGAAAGTCATTTTAGTCTGGGGTTCTTGGGCCTCACTGGGAGGTTCCCATCCCCAAGTAGGAGCCAGATGTTATCTCCCAAAATAATTTATTTCGATAGTATCAAGAATCTAATTCACGGAATGAGGGATATGAATATCACTGACAATTTGAAAGCCTTTGTTTTTTATGAAAATTTCACAAGTTGTAACTTTCAGTGGCTTGGGCGAGGATCACAACATCTCATTAGCCACTGACAGACATACAGACTATGGCTTCCACGATCAGATGAAAACTTCAGTGATCGAAGGTTCTAAGGACTACGTATCGGCAAGGAAAATCTAAAAGGTTCCACAATGTAAGTGATATAAAGAAATAAATGTTACCGAAGTCACATATCAAAAATTGGAACCACTGGTTAATAAAGCGTTGGAACTTGAAAACACTAACTGTCGACAAGATAGTTCACTAAGGAGCCACAGTGGTGGGAGACAGACTAACTACGGGTTCATCCACAATAGAAAATCATCGGTGATCTAAGGACTATGGATCGGCAAGTTTACACCTAAGCATCTCTGCAATGTCGGTAAGGCAACGGACAAGGCCTTCGATAAATGACAAAAATCATTTCAACCTCAATAAAATTAGTTCGTTTCACCTCCGAAATAGTGGCAGAATAGGGAACTAAAGCTCCAATTCAAAATTCTACTGACCTTCAATAGCGATAAAGCAAAATTACCAACAGTTTAAAATATAAAGTTTTGAAAAAATAAAACAAAAGAGACAACGCGCATCGACGAATAACAAGACTGTCCATTGGTGGCATAGAGGACTAATGTTTTGATTCCTTCATCAAACGACTTCCGACAGCGATAAAATTAGTTCGTTTCACCTCTGAAATAGTGGCAGCGTTCCGGTCTAAGGCGCTGATGGGATAGTGGCTAGAGATTTCGATTTTCGATCGTGAAGCTAGTGGTTTAAAGCTCCGACACTAAGGTAGCGTTGAGGCTTGGGGCATCGACGGGTTAGAGGAAACAGCTTCTGATCACCAATGTAGAAACTACGGTAGAATTCATCCTTGAGGTTCCAATGCATTAGTTATTACAAATTCTGATCGCCGACAAGCTAGTGATGGAAAGCGTTGATACATTCATATATAAATTGCTGATGGGCTAGAGGACAAAACTTCTGATCGCCGATGCATAAACTGTCGTGACATTAGTCATTTGAGGCACCGACACTGCAGCAACATTCAGGCCTGGGGCACCGATGGGTTATAGGTTAAAGCTTCCGATCAGCGACCATGGTGACAAGGTAGAAAATTCCGGTGGATTAAACAAGAAAGGTCACGTCAGTTTACCGCTGAAACACTGGCTTTTGGCAGCAATTTTACACTGAACCAGTAGTGGTGATTAATAGTGACTACTACAGTTATTTAGTATTTTCTCAGTGAACTAGATCTTTGAAATAGATAAACAAATAGTTATCGAGGGTTTTAAACCCTAATCTAAAGAAACTATCACTTTTGAGTATTTTTTGTGAAAGTAGATCGAAGTTTCAAGATCTATATTTTTTGTAGAAGGTTATAAAGCCTGAGAACAATTTTATAATATGGGTTCAACTTCAGGGATTTATGAACCACTAATGATTTCAAGCTTCTCATTTTAATTATTCATGATATAAGCTCTTTTGTGGTGATCTGTTTAGCCATCATCTCTTTCTTTACTGTATTTATGCCTGAATGTGTATTTAGGTCATTTTCAGATTGATTAAAAAGTTGATAGCTGTCATCCTATTGGTTTATTAGTGCTATTTTATTTATAAATACCATCCTCATCAAGATTTATCCATTTATATGCATGTGTTTTGTATGTAAGTCTGCCAGCCTCGTGAGTTCTCCATCCCTGCACCTTATTGTCGAACTTCTAAGCAATTGCAACTAAAAGCCTTGTAAATGAGTGAGTTTTATGCATGCCTTGAGAGTGGAAAGGTTATATAGGTCAACTGACTTTATCCATATTAGAAAACCCTAAAAACATTGTAAGTTACCAGGCATCCTCGAGCTACAACCTAGAGGAGTTTCCTGGAGTGATAACAGAAGGACTGAGCAATTTCACATTTTGTCATTTCGTCTCTTGTTTGCTACATTGCTTGTATTATGAAATATTGATGAATGAGGAAATTTTTGTTGATTTTTAGCTTGTCCAACATTCTCATTGTGTATAATGCACTCTTGTCTAATTTTTTACAATGAAAAATCAGTTCCTTGATATTCAATAATGAATCGAAGAGAACTCTGTTAATACGTTAATGTTTCAGTTTTCAGCAAATTATGGAAAGTAGACAACAAAATAGTCTAGCAGGACTTAAACACATAAAATATGGACACACTTTTTTCAGCTTAAAATAATGAACATAATGCAGACTTGTCAACCAACAAAATGGGTATAACTAAACAGTAACAACAAGTAATATCAAACTAAGTAAGAATGGTAACCCTCTACTTACTTATGAACTCAAGCTAATTCATTAGATGCAATGAAATGTGTCATTCCATGCACTTGTTCAGTTATATTCCTTGGATTTCATTCCATAAATTGCATCACTTGTATTGCTGAAACTCTAGTGGAAACTTATAGGTTGATTACAATCACATTCAGAATTCATCCAATAAGATTTCAATACTGGTATTTTGGTTTGTTGATCCTTATTATGCCCTCAATCGGTTTGCTTAAACTTTCATATGGTTTGTTTGGACTATCAATGGGGTGTATTCAAATCTGATTAGACTACTTAACCAACTTCATATGTTCTTCATTAATTAATCCTAATCACCAAACTTGATATCCTGTGTATGAAATATGGAATGGCATAATTACACATTTTTGACCCTACTCATCCATGAATTAGCTCTTTCAAATTGGTGAAGAAAAGTGCATTAGACAAATTAATAACATCAAGAAGAAACCTTGAAGAAGAATTTATGGACCTGCCCAAACTATGGTTTATTGAAATTAGACCAAGCCTAAGAGAAGATCAAAACTTGTCTGAGTATGGAATTATTGGTAAAATATGACTAGCTAGCCTTAGGGAAATGCCTGCCTCAACTCATAGGATGATGATAAAAATATTCCAAGTGTGGATATCTAGAGTGTTGTATGGTGCATCCAACCATATCACTATCTTGACCAAAATGTATTTTAAGAAGAAGATATCAATCTGCCAAAAGTTCCTCTCAACCATATTTTCACTTCTCCACAAAAATGTCTACCAGGGAGAGAGAAAGAAGCTCCAAAAGATGAAAGTGGTCTTGATGGATTCACCTTGTTGGCCTATACCCATTCGGTATCTCACTTGACAAATTTGAAGGAAAAATGAAATCACCTTAGTGACCTAGGGTTTGAACAGAACTGGTTAAGTGTTATAAAAAGAGTTTGAGAGACCATTTCGAAATGCCTGCAAGAGGGTGTTCCTTTGAGAATAAAATTCATCAAATGATATCATCTATTCATCAAAGGGGCTAAGTGATGCCCTCATTAAGGTTGATTCCCACACTAAGGATGATACCCACATGGCATGGTATGGAATAGATGATGATGTGGCATGAAGTTGAAATCATTGTTGCATTATGAAATCATTCTGGAGAAATACAGAAAAATAGTGAAAATCAGAAAATTGGTTAAGTATGGGAAAATTAGTCCAATAGCTTTAAAAGGATGCCCACCACAAATTGTGTGTTGAAGAAAATGCCTGCAGGACATGGGGATATTGTAGGTTGTTGTTTTTTCTACTCAACCATGGTCTTAGTTTGTCCAAAGAGAACATAAACAAGAATTTATGGACCTACCAAAACTATGGTTTAGGGAAATTATACCAAGCCTAGGAGAAGATAAAAAATTATCCAAGTATGGGATTATTGGTAAAATATGCCTAACAGGCCTTAGGGAAATGCTCGTAACAGCTCATAAGATGATGATAAAAATATTCTGAGAGTGTGGATCTCTAGAGTGTTGTATGGTGCATCCAACCATATCAGAATCCCGACCAACAAGTCTTTAAGGAAGAAGATATCAATCTACCAAAAGTGCCTCTTAGTCATATTTTCATTGCTCTAGAAAAATTCCCGTCGAGGAGAGAGAAATAAGCTCCAGGAGATGAAAGTGGTATTTATGGATTCACCTTGTTTGCCTCTACCCATTGGGTATATCACTTGCCAAATTTGAAGGGAAAATGAAATCACCTTGGTGACCTAGGGTTTGAAGAGAACTGGTTAAGTGTTAAACAAAGAGTTTGAGAGACTATTTGGAAATTATCACAAGGGGGTGTTCCTTTGATGATAAAATTCATCATATGATATGGTCCTATTCATTGTTGAAATGGATATCTAGCCATCCTCTTGGTTTTTCTTATGGTGATCAAATAAGGAAAATATCAACCTGCCAAAATAGAAGAAAAATGGTATTTTGCATACTAAAGACAAAGAAAAAATGGCTAAGTGTTGTAAATGGGCTACGTGATTCCCACATTAAGGTTGATGACCACACTAAGGATGATGCTAGCATGGCATGGTGTGTCATAGATGATGATGTGGCATGAAGTTGAAATCATTGTTGCATTATGACATCATTTTGGAGAAATATGACAAATTAATGAAAATTAGGAAATTGGTAAAGTACAGGAAAATTAGTCCAAGTAGCCTTAAGAGGATTCCCGCCAAAAATTGTGTGTTGAAGAAAATTCCCACACCACATGGGGATATTGTAGGTTGCTATTTTGTCTACTGAACCATGGTCTCGGTCTATCCAAAGAGACCCTGAAGAAGAATTTATGGACCTTCCAAAATTGTGGTTTAGGGAAATTAGACCAAGCCTAGGAGAAGATCAAAAATTGTTCAAGTATGGAATTATTGGTAAAATATGCATAACTGGCCTTAGACAAATTCTAGACACAGCTCATATATGATGATAAAACTATTTCGAGAGTGTGGATCTCTAGAGTTTTGTATGATGCATCTAGCCATATCTAAAAGGATATAATAAGAGGTTTTTCGGACAGTTTGAAGACAGTACAGAAGCATCTTCACAATAACCCACATGCTAGGAAATGTATATTATCGTTTCAAACTTACAAATTTCATATATAATGAAAATTTTATTCGAAAAGAAAAACCAATTATAACAGAACAATAATATATCAGACATAATTGAATGCAATAAATACATAATTCATATGTATTAAATTGTAGAATTCACCATATAGATTACACTTAACAATATAAAAATTTATTGATGAAATGTAAAATGTTTACAACTCCAAATGGGGTACACTATTCCTCATCCCTAATCCATACTTCAAAATCTATCCAAGATTCCTCCCATGGACCCCAAGGTAACAACAAAGGACTCCTATTGGTGCAACCTGTATTTACTTTTCCCATATTTATCAACTAGCTTCCATTGATCAATAGTTGGAATATCTAGACCGATCATATCCTTTGCCATTACGATGAGCTCCACGTTTTTAGCATAAGAGAACTCTGGCAATTTTGTACATATGGCTTTGAAGTCAAACATCATCTCAAAATCTATAGTTAATTTATCAATCATTGTTTTTCCAGGCAAGGATTGTTGCTGCATGTCATCAAATTGTCTGTGATCTAATATGAAACTGATTAACCCGTGATTATATTCTTTCTGAGACCACATTCCTCCTTTCTCTTCCCAAAAGAAATGGAGTCCTCTTCTAAATAAAGGATTAAACAGTTCAATGAATTCCTTGATTTGATGATGAATGACATCAATTTTCACTTGAACTGTTGCCAAATGATGATATTTATTTACCACTTTCCTTTCCCATGTGATAACAAAAACCCTATCCTGTATATTTTCTTTCTTTGTTTCCTCTTCTATCAAGCTGTTCAAAAACATGATTGCATTATTAGTTGTGTCAATAGGATTCTTATTTAACACCTATTTTACCATCAAGAATTTTTTTTTATAGCTTGTGTAACAATATCCTTATCAAGAATAAAATCTAAATAAGGCCTGAGCTTGGATGCTTATGCTATCAGTACATCCCAAATGAGATGTTTTTCTCCCTGTAAGGATGACTGTCCTATAACTTGTTTTGTCAATTTTTTGTTCTTATCAACCAGTTCCTTACATTTGTCTTCCAATTTATTCCTTTCTAGTTTTCTCTTTTCAGCTATGTCCTCCAAATTTTTATTCTGGTTCTTCAAAACAATGATTTCCAACTCTTTAATACTTACCCTTGACATAGCCTCGACTATGCACTATTCACTAGATCCAACCACATGAGGAATGATCCTCAATCCTAGCTGTTTTTCTTTCTCCTGCAACTTTCTTTCCATTTATCCAAACTTTTCCTTCACGGCTTTCTCATTTTCTACTACCAAGGCCATGTGTTTTTCCAATGATTTTCTTTATTAGCAAAATTCAATAATTTTGCTTGACAATCAGTGAGCTGATTATTCATGTTCTCCTTTTCTTTTTCTATCTTAGCTAGTTCAGTACCCTTTATTAGCTAGGTGGAAAGTATGAGAATCTTATTTTTCAATAACTGAATGTCTCTTTCTTTCTCATCCAGCAACCTTTGGATACTAGCTCCCTTTGGCCTCCAGCAGCAAGCAACTTAGTTTGCAGTTTCTTTATCTGTGTTTGGTGGGCCTTATTTTCCACCTTTTATTTCCTCAAATGGTTCTCAATTTTACATTTGAGGGTCTGTAACTTGGAAAATGCCAGAGTGATCTACACCAAGTGAGTAAACAAGATATCTCATGTCTTCTTGTGTAGATGAATCATGTCAGGTATGGGGATATCATCCAGGTTCATTTTTACTTCAACAACTCGATTCTTGCTTTCCAAGGCCAAGTTTAGAGTGTTTTGGACATAATCCCTGACTCAAACCGAAGACACATCTTGATTAGAAATCTTTCTTACTTCAGAGTATAATTTCAGAGTCTCTTGTGAACTTATATATTTGATGCCTTTACATTTATCCAGTAACTCTGCTTTCTTCTTAGACCAGGAGGAGGAATCGACATGAATACTATCTGTAAATGTATACTCTTTTACCTCAAATAGAGGGCTTGATATATTTATTTTCCTTTTACCTTTTTTTATAATTGTATCTAGGACAAGTTGTCCTTCAGTTTTAACCTCCTCCTTATTGGATTTTCAGCAGTGTCCTCCTCATCGATATCCATTGCCTCAAGAAAATATCTTTTATTCTTTCCTTCTGATTGAATAGATAATGGAGTAATGATCTCGGCTGCAGCAACCAAATTGGATATTTCAGGAAATAAAGAGACGACCTCTCCTATATGAGAGCTTGGATATTCATCTAAGTCAACAGTATTTGGGGCCTCCTTTAGGTAATTAGACCAGTTAGCAACTTCTGCCAATCCCACAACCTCTTCATGTTTAAAAGGATTTCTCTTTTGAGTCTTTCTCCTGTTTGAGATAACCTAGTGAGGGTCATAGTTGATTGCAGGTTTTGTCTCAAATACTGACTCTCTAAGTAAACTTTCCACCATTGGAAAAGCACCCTTATTCTTAATGGTGAATGGACCTGCAACCCAAGGTTATTTGATGTCAATGGGCTTCTTATATTTCAGGAAGTGTTCAATCTCTACGAACAAATTTTGTCTGATGAACTCCATTGAGAAAACTCTTGGATTCAGGAAGGCTAGTAACATGTAAGGTGATTGAGTGAAACCATACAATCTTATCACTGTTCCATATTCATACATGAACCAATCTCCTATTCTTTTTTCTATAGAATCTTACAATAGATCCCGCGTCTCTAGCAACACCCAGGGAAACCTCTTTTGGAAAATGGAAGCATAAATCTCTATCATGCGGAAGTTCATGAACTTGGTATAATCCCTGTTAATACCATTTATGATATTTGTAGATTATCCTTGTTGAAATAAAGGAACATCTTTAATAGATATGAGTGGAACCTGAAATTTTTGGTCTTGTGGAAGTTCATTAGCTGAGAATGAATATTCTCAGCTAAGAACTCATCAAATTTAATGCATGACACTTGTAATGATTGGCTGGGTTCGTCTGACTCAACATGACAAGTGTTTAAAATGAAGAGAAGACTCATAAGGGTTTTAGGTATGTATTTATATGTTCCTAGACCCAGAAATTGACATAAAATGGTTACTACACACTTGGATTCTTCGTTAAACAAGGTTGCATCGTCTAGGAATGATGGGCTGGATGACTCATCTTCTGGCTTGAAACATCTCTTAAAAAACTCTTGCTTTCTCTCAATGGCGGACTACTTAAAACATCGGAGTATAGATTCTTCATGGTAGTATTTATCCTGTAAGGTAAACTCTTCAGGAACATATAGGGTTTTCCTAACGACTGAGGAATTAACGTGACACAAAATGGTGGAGTGTTCGAGGTTCATAATGACTCTTTCTAATAGAGAATAGTTGTTTCCACACCAATCCACAAATTATGGAAAAACAGGGGTTTGTTCAGTAGAAAAAAGGTGAAAAGGGACTAATAGATGTTATCAAGGTCCATTCCCTAATCCCTTAGCAAATTCAATTACTGTTTCACAGCTTCAATGGGTCCATTTAAAAGGACAAGGTCAAAAAAATCAGCATTCCTATCATCCAATCGTTCTTTTAATTTCTAATACTCTAAGCCCTAAGTTTCTATATTTTCCATTTGAGCTCTTTATAGAACTTTTAGGGGGGACAAAAAGGAATTACCTAGTATTTGACAAGTGGCTAATGGACATTGTAGGAATTGGCTCCTTATGTAATGTGTTTTGCCTTCTTCTAATGATACAAGCGAATAAAATAATGTACAGTCTTTGATGATTTTCCATATTCTTAACTCTCTTGCATCTTTGGTGACTGAAAATTTTCTCAGCCTTCCATTTCTGCCTAATCTGTTTTGCACCATTGATCTTCTGTGATATTTTGATTTCATTATTCTCCCTCAATTTTGTCGTTTCCCTTAAATTGTATGCAGCTTGCATTCTGAAATTATATCTCAACCATCGATCTCATCATGTATCATTTTTAACCATTGATTTCATGTTTCCTTTCTGATTCCATGATTTGAAATGCACCTTTAGAGTGGGCATCTTCAATTTGTGAAGAGGTTCTAGGCCATAGATCCTTACATGATCAGATCTAGATTGTTCATCTAGTTAGCCCTTTATTTTCCTTTCACAAGATTCATATTCATTCTCTCCCTTGCATCTTTGCATCATGAAAATCATTTCATCCATAGATTTGATTCTATGATGAATATGGACTATTCACTAGTGTGGCTCCTACCGGATTTCATGATACATATGTTTTCCATCATGCATGCATGTTCCCATTTTGAAATCCTCCATGATCTAAGATCTCCACCTCTTTTTAATCATCACCGTTCAATGTGGAGGTCCCTAAAAAATTTCACGACACAGAGGAAAATTATCCATTGTGTGAGTTTTTTTGGGGGAGTCTTTCCAACCCCCCCCCCCCAAAAAGACCTATTGGACTTTTGGGGGGGTTTAAAAAATGCCCCAAAAAGTCAAATTCTCAGGACTAAAGTTGTCTTGTGGCGGTTTTTTTTAAACCCCCCCCCCCCCCCCCCCC
>LPNX010904453.1:273114-366840 GCA_001517045.1 Pseudotsuga menziesii
CCACCAAAAGTCCTAATAATTAGAATTTTGAGGGGGGGTTTTAAGGAATACCCCCAAATACCTTAAAAAATGTTTGGGGGGAGGGGGGTTAGCAAAACCTCCACAAGCCACCTTTAGGGGGGGTGTTTCTATACCCCCCCCCCAAAGTCCCGAGAACTAGAATTTTAAGGGGGTTTTTTAAGGACTGCCCTGAAATACCTTGAAAACATTTTGGATGGGGATTTAGAAAAAACTCCACAAGCCACCTTTAGGGGGGGGTCTTTCTAACACCCCCCCCCCCCACCAAAAAAAGTCCTGAGAATTAGACTTTTGCGGGGGGGGGATTTCAAAACCGCCCCCAAAAGAATTGAGAATTGGAATTTGGAGGGGGGCGTTAAGAAATCACCCTGAAAAGTATTGAGAATTAGACTTTGGGGGTATGGGTTAAAAAAAATCCCCCAAAAGTCCTGAGGATTGCACTTTTGGGGGGGGTGTTTAAAAACTACCCCCAAAAGTCCAATTTCCGAGACTTTTGAGGGGGTTTTTTCAGAACCACCCCCAAAGACCTAATTTTTTTTTTCGGGGGGGGGGGGGCGTTAGCAAAACCATCGCAAGACAAAACCTCCCCCAAATAGGTATTTTGTTGTAGTGGCAACTAAATGCAACTAAGTAAGCTAGACTAACTTAAATGTGTATAAATGCAAGTAAAAATGTTTAGATATTTAAAATGACAACCTTTAATAAGCACTGTAAGATGACCTAAACCCTACATGGGATGAACTACCAAATAAAAAATACAAGTACATCAAAACCATAGTAAAAGTGACAGACCCAGACCACTACCAAAGAAATCAGATGAAGCTGAGTGTACTATAGGAATGGAAGAGACCAACAACCCACATAGACAATTGCACTTTGTATAGCTGATTTTACCGCACATGGTTAATCACATATGTATGGCCTTCCTTGTCCATCTCCAGACTCTTTAGAACCCATGGACTGATATTATACTTTAATGTTTCCAATTTCATCCCTAAAAACCCCTATTTATTGTTGTACATGACTTTTAAACCAATACTCACTTGTACATGTGACTTTTGACCTCAAACCCATGTACATTGGGATGTGTGCATAAATCCCAACAATTTTGGATTTTTCCTCAGATGATTCTAAAGATCCTGACTCTTGGCCTTCCATATGCCTTGAGATCACTCGGATTTGACCCTCCATTACCCCTTTGCAGTGTTATATAAGGAACCCCTTGGATACATTGAAAGAGAGGAATTGAATAGCAACAAAACTATAGTCCATTGTTGCCATAGCTTGCATATACTTGATTCTGCATCATTTTGTCCCTTTGGAGCACTTTGTGTTATTCCCAAGCTTTCCTTTTCTTGTGATCTTGCTATCGAGAGATGGAGGATTAAGGTGGTGGAGGGTTCAGTTTCTCCGGTTCGTAGACGTGCCAACAGAGGTTGTCACTTGTGTAATCTCTGATTTGATTAATAGAAATATATTTTCTTGTCCAATAATTGTCATATTTTTATCATTTAATCAATATGATCTTAGGATCTTATCTGAGAGAATAACATGCCCAACAATCAATTACAAGAGAGAATAGACACAAAGATTTATCCTCGAGGAAACCATAAAGGAAAACCCCTGCAACTTCCTCAGAGATAGAATGAGCACCAATGGCAGAATTAAAACCCAAAGACAAAAAGATGATCTCCAACAGATGTTCTCTCTCTCACTTGTGTGAGATCCTCTTCTCTCACCTATGTGCTATAGCTAGGTGATTGTGTGTTACAAATAGAAAGGCTCACTCTCTATTTATACTAATTTTGACTTGACAATTACTTACCAGGGCCGACTTCACTAGGAGAGTCTAATAACCCTAGTGCCCCTTAACAGTGGGGACTTTGGCCCCCGATCAACAAAGGAGGGTTAACCTATATGACTTTACATGACTTTATTACATTAATGATTCTCTTGATAGGAAAATTGAGTTACAATGAAATACAATACATAATATGTACAAGTGAATACATTCTGAAGTTAGAAATACATCAACACTCCCTCTTAACTAGGAAGGTATTATCTTGAAACAGTTCATCAACACAAGTCTTCATCATAGGATCATCATCATCATCACTACTCCCGCTATCTCGAGAAAATAGTGCTATCTCTCAATTCTACTCATCATAGGAATTTCTACAGAGCCAACCCTTTTTCATGTTGGTTGTAGGCCTAACCTCCATATAGGTCTTCTTCTTTAGCACTTATATCATCGGCATGGTAGGACACACCTACTACCATCCAAGAAAGGATCCAACACATCGGCATGGTAGGGCACACCTACTACCATCCGAGAAAGGCTCCAGGACTTACATACACCAGCATGATAGGACACACCTACTACCATCTGGGAAAGGCTCTAGCACTTAAATCCACTGGCATGGTAGGACAAAGCTACTACCATCGAGGGAAAGGCCCCAACACTTACATCAACTGGCATGGTAGGACACACCTACCACCATCTAGGGAAATGCCCTACACTTACATCCACTGGCATGGTAGGACACACCTACTACCATCCAGGGAAATTCCCTACACTTACATCCACTAGAATGGTAGGACACACCTACTACCATCTATGGAAAGGCTCTACACTTACATATGTCGGCATGGTAGGACACACCTACTATGATCCAGGGAAGGGATCTACACTTACATCCATCATCATGGTAGGACATACCTACTACCATCCAGGGAAGGGCTCTACACTTACATACACCGACATGGTAGGAAACACCTACTACCATCCAGGGAAAGGCTCATCGCTTACATTTGACCATGGGAGGAACCAATCCTGCCACCATGTTAGAAAGGAACAACACTTATATTTGAACATGGGAGGAACCAATCCTACCACCATGTCATAAGGGCATAGCACTTACATCTGAACATGGGATGAACCAATCCTACCACCATGTCATAAGGGAACAACACTTATATATGACCATGGGAGGAACCAATCCTACCACCATGTCAAAAGAGCTCATGGAATCATCACTTCCTCTTGGAAGGAAACTTGAAATGGAGAACACCAGGCTTCTCCCTGAAGTACTCAAACTTCACTCTATCCATTTCTAGCATAGAATCACATCAGGGCTGATTACATCCAAGGATAACCTGCGAGCTTCACCAGGACCAATTACATCCCAGGAAAACCTACAAGACCATTTACGTCTGAGAAAACCTACAAGCTTTTCTAGGATTTTATGCTCAAACAACCTATCTAACCGCCTATGATAGAACTCCCTCTTTCCATAGATCTTGATCTGGATCACATATTGGAGCTTAACTGGTCCTCTCTCTACTATTATCAGCGCCATGTCGGACTCCCTCCTGCTAAACCAAGAGATCACGCCTAATCTCATACTGAAGCAACACCTCAAAGTGCTCATCCTATCAATGGCACTTCCTGCCCATTCTGAATCCAGATAACCTTCCAAATTAATCTTCTAATTTGTATCATACTTGATCCCATACTCAACTACACCCTTCAGGTACCTCAGAAATATGCTTTGCAGCAATCAGGTGAACATGTCTCAGATCCATCAGGAACTGGCTCAATGTGTTCACAGCAAAGCAAATGTATGGTCTCATATTCATCAGGTACATCAAGGACCCAATCATCTAATGATACATTATAGCATCAACCGACTCTGATGAAGCATCATGTAATAGCTTCAGGTTTGATTCCATAGGTGTGGTCATGGCCTTGTAGTCCATCATCCTGAATCTATTTAGGATCTCCACTGCATACTTCCCTTGTCCAACGGAGATTCCATCCTCATTTTGCCACACCTCCATGCCTAGAAAGTAGTGCATCATATCCAAGTCCTTCATATTGAACTTGGAAGAAAGTCTCCTTCTTGCAACTTTAATGAGTTCCTATTTTCTCGCAGGAACAAGTCATCGACATATGACAGGAGCATCACTATTATTCTACCTTCAACCTTGAAGTAAAGGTTGTAATACGCTTTACTCTTAGTAAATCCTAGACCCATTAGTAAGTTTTCCATCCTGTCATACCATGTCGAATATCAAGATATTTTGCAGTCACTCCCTATGAAGTGGAGCATCATTCTCCCTCTTCCTTTCATACTATATGTATTGACACATTCTATACTGGAGTGACAAGTATCTTCCTCTGCTACTAATATTCTATGTATCCATCTAGGGTCACTGGATACCAAGATCCTCTATCTTGAACCTTTCCAAAAGTTCTTCTCGCACCCATCTATGAGCTTGTCATCCTCTAAAGGATTTCATATTCAACCTTGTATAAAAGGTTAAGATCTTCATCACTCTAGGTGATCTTCAAGTTCCTCATTTATGTGTTATCCCATGGGTTCCTTTTGAGCTCGTACAAGTCCTTCTTTAATTTGTTGACATGAGTCTTCCTGTCACGTGTCTTAACTTCAAGTGGTTGCAAATGTCTCTTCATATTCTATGCCTTCTTTATGTGATAAGCCTCGTGATACGAGTCTTTCCTTGTATCCCATGATGTTTTCATCTATTACATGATGGATCTTGTAGATCCATATGGAAGATACTACGAACTTCCCTTCAGGTCTCGATACCGCATCCTAGACATCATTCTTCTTGAACTGGTGCACTCCTTCCCTTTCTTCATGGCTATTTATTCATAGATAGAAGGTTCTGCATCAATAATGTTCCTCAGCAGTGTCAAATAACTGCACCATGTCTTAGAAATATTTCTTCCTTTGAAAGTATCATCATATTATTTTTCATCTTTTATTATTTCTTGAAATGTCGTCACTTGTTCTTCGGAACAAGGCTCATCCTTCTTTTCTTGTAGGCAATTGTACACGATATTTCCTACAAGTCAAATGCATTAGTTGTATGGTTATAAAAATTTCATAAGGAATATTCATAATGACAAATTATTATGCATAAAGATATAATCATGCAACTATTTTAGCCAATACAACATTCATCCATATCTCAGTGAAACTTTCTGGATGCCTTCCACCTCTACTATGACATCATTGAGATTGTGCACTAATCCAATATGTCAGCAAAGAGGTTTCATTCTATATAAGTAGCAATGTAGAGTTGTATAGCACCATGGGATACTTACCCAGCACATGCATATTAGTAGTATACTGTCATTAATGAAAAACATTCTATCATGCATAACACATCAACTGAATATAAACAAATGCATAACAAAACAATATCATGAAATCACAATTGAATACTTCTCTTTATTTATTTTGTGGGTAGACTCCTTCTTTCAGCTTCATCATCTTCTTCATTCATAACAACACCATTTCTTATCCAAATGCTAATATGGATAAGAGGTTCTTCAAGAATTGAGTTCTTCATATTCCTCATCACTTGAGGGATCTTCTTTGAATCGTGAGCACTTGATCTTCAATTGCTCCCATCTTCTCTTCTTTTATTATGTGTTGATCTTCTTCTTGTGTGCACTCTTCCCAGAGTCTGTTGAAGGTAGTCACTTCCTTCTGGAACACATTCCTCAAATGAATTAATCCCATGATCCTGGAAGGCCATTCAAGGTGGTTATCACAATTTCTGCATTCTCTACTTCTTCATCCACTCCTTCAAGTTGTTCTTTGATTTTAGAAACCCTCGTAAAGTATGATTGTATGGTCTTTGTATTCTGGATCTTTACATTCTTCAACTGGTTTCTCAAAGTCATCTTCCGATTTATGATCTTCCCTTCAAATAGCTTGGTCAAGGAATCAAACATCTCTTTATGTGTCTTTAGGGAAGACACTTGTGGTATAAGGTGATCCTTGATTGAATCAACAATAATCCTCTTAGCCTTGACCAAGTTCTTCTTGTGTAAGGCCTTAGCCTCATCTCCCTCTAGAACTGGAACCTCTTATGTAGGTGTCCAATTAATTTTCTTCAAGAAACAGTGAAATCCTATACTTCCATGCTCAAAAGTTTTCAACTTCACCAATCCTGTCATCAAGTTGGTGTGATAGGTCATTTTGAAATGAGAACCTTAAATGTAAATAGCAAAAGATAAGATCTTACCGATTAGAGGTGTCTATCCCGGTTCCATATCTGGATGATCTAGGGTTTGTCATAGAAGCCCTAATTTTCAAAACTTGGAAATTCAAAATTCTGATTTGATAGAAATATGGGCCTCTTCAAGGCGAGCTATCAAATGTACTCCTTTTCTTAAAACAGTGGAAGGAAGCTCCCAGAACAAGAAGCCCTAGTTTTCCAATTTCCTCTACAAAAATTCATAATATTTTTTTTGCGGTATCTCTGAAATTAATACTCCTATGTGTTGGAAATTTTGTACTTAGGTAGCTGTGTCTGTCCTCTTTCCAAAACCATAGGTTTGATAACAATTGGTTTCCCCAATTGGGACTTATGATATTTTTCCCAAGGTGACTTGTTTCAATACTCTTCAGCATGGAGAACTTGTATAGACTTCCACGTGTCACTATTTCATGTTCGAAGTCTAAAACTTTTACCACATAAATTACAATCTATTCCCTATCTGGAACATATTGCTAAATTCTATTTGGACCTTCATAGCTCGAGATATAGCAATTCTCCCTAGGTTTTCTGTTTATGGATGAATCCTGGAAGAGGCTAGAACCCTAATTTGGAGGAATCATATCTCCCAGAATATAGCGAATATGAGGATAGAATTTTTACACAGGGTACATTAGGACTTTATCTTCATCAAGTGAAAATTTAGACTCATGATCCTTCTTTAATCTTGAGATATAGTGAATGTACCAAAACTACCAGTTTTAGTATTTTAGGGTTTTTCAGGCCTGGGGTCAAATTAGGGTTTGAGTTTCCAGGAGTTTTACCCAACCAAAATTTTTGATCTTGGTCTCTAAATTTTGTTTTTGAGGAGGAGAGAAATCCAATTCTCAGCTCAGTAAAAAATTCCACTTCTTTGAAAATTCATAATTTCCCACAGCAATGATAGGTCAAAAACTAAAAATGCCCTGAATCAAATTTTGCTTCAACAGAAAGATGCACCCTTCAATGGAGAGTTAGCTTAGCCTCCTTTTGTTGATGATCCATGGAGAGAGACCCAAAAAGTAAGAAGCCCTAGCTTCTACAGCTACACAGTGTCTTATTGTCAGGTTAGCTCTTATTACATGTTATATTTTTATCATTTAATCAATATGATCTTAGGATCTTATCTCAGAGAATAACATGCATAGAAATCAATCACAAGAGACAATATACACAAATAATTATCCTTGGGAAAACCATAAAGGAAAAACCCCACAACTTCCTCAGAGATAGAATAAGCACCAATGGTAGCAGTAAAACCCAAAGACAGAAAGATGATCTCCAACATCTATTATCTCTCTCACTTGTGTGAGCTCCTTTTCTCTCACCTATGCGCTATAGCTGGGTGAGTGTGTGATACACATAGAGAGGCTCACTCTCTAATTATACTAGTTTCCGACTTGACAATTACTTAACAGGGTCGACTTCACTAGGAGAGTCTAATAACCCTAGTGCCCCTCAACTGTGGGGACTTTGTCCCTCGATCAACAAAGGAGGGTTAACCTCTATGAATTTACATGACTTGATTACATTAATGATTCTCATGATAGGAACATCGGGGTACAATGAAATACAATACATAAGATATACAAGTGAATACATTCTGAAGTTACACATACATCAACAATAATGTGCATTTGAATGTAAATATTGAATCCATGGATATGCTTAATTGCTTATACATTGTTGATTATATATGCTGGAGTAGATATAACACCAATTATATAACATGATTTTCTTGTTTGTTGTTGTTGAGAGAAAATTGTTATCCCAAGCAGGATTAGAAAAAGATCAATGGGGATCTACTTCAACCATTTGGAATAAGGTATGATTTGAGGTCCCTTAGTGTTAGATTTTTTGTTTCTCTTGCATATTAGGAAAGGATTGATTTCTCATGTCGAGTTGTCTGTTGTGGTACACCCCAAGCCATAGGACGTTTCTCTATGTAACAGAATTGGCGACCATACTGAAGAGGTTCCTAGTTGTTTCTATTTGGGGTTTTGGGTATTCAATGTACTTGAATTGCTTTAATTTCTCTATTTCCATGTCAGGTCTGGGGGCATGTTTTCCCAGTAGGGTACTGAAGGAGTAAATTTTTTCTTAGCCTGTTTGTTCTCCCTATTTTTCTTCCTGTACACGGGTTTTCCTTGAACAATCACGTATGTACACTGGTTTACTGAGAACAGTCATGTATGCCTTGATTTTGAGCCTTAGTGGGATGATTAAGTGTTACTGGGTGAGTTTGGATGATTTTTTAGTCTTCTTGGATGCTTCTGGAGTATGTATGCACCCCCTGTTTCTAACTAGAGACTACTTTTAGTTTGATTTTTTAGAAATATTCTTGTCATTCATTATCTACTTTTTGTTTTCGATTAGTGCATTAGGTCTCTTTTACCTTGGTGCTTTGCTTGGCTCCTGTTTGTGAGTGGTTGTAGAGTCTGAGGGTTATAGAGTCATGTTTTATATTTCATATCTAATTTAATTCAAAACTACAAAAATATTTTACTTTTTGCATAGTTATACATTGCTTGCATTTTGCATTGGCACGGTACTTGCATTAGGTATGCTTCGTGAATTATAGTCAGATTTTGATATAGGAATGATTGCACTTACATTTGAAGGAAAAATCTTGCATTTGATTTAGTGGCATACCCTGTTTTTCATTCTACAAGATTGCGCTTGGAATTTCTTGTTAGGTGTGCATATTTACTTTATTGCTGAGTCATAACTTCATAAGTTGCACGACCATTTCCCTTTGAGTAATCACAGCCAAATAAAATTAACGCTTAATAAAATGTATTACACTCTTTTTATTTTTAGGTTGCATCAACAAGATTAGGTTTTAGGGTCTTGGAATAGTCCATTGTGAGTTAATTCTCCAAGACCACTAAACAAAACAATTAGGTGTATGTCCAGGTGAGAGTGTGAAACCCTTGGTATAATTAGTGTTCCTCGGGATGCTCATCTTACACTAGAGTTAAGAACAAGGAAGTGCACACAATTTTGGTTGGGATGACCCCTGGTCACTTTCTGTGAGCACCCAAGATATTTCTAGGATTGTATTCGTATTTGGGGGCCTTTGAGGTATTGATTGGTGCACCCTTAGGGTACCAATTTTGCTTTCAGGATTCGGGCTTTGCTACTCTGCCCATATGGTCGATACCACCTACGACTATCCTCTTGAGTATTGGTATATTGAGGTGACCTTAGTTTCATTACATAGGTTATCGAGGGGGTATTTGCAGAGGTTTTTTTGTAGGTTTCCTATCCAGGTAGGGGTCGGACAACACAGTCGCTATATGCATTGAAGTTGAGGGTCACTATAATTGGTTACGAACCTCCTCTTGTTGTGTATGGGAGTCTCAAGCCTCTCCTAGGTGAGACATACCTGCTTCATTTGGGAGATGATATATCATACCCTTGGTTTGCTTGCTTGTTGGATGTAGTTTTTCTTAAGTGTATGCTTTGTGCACGCTAGATTGCTTTGGGTTGTGTAGTTAGATCGAGTATTTTTATTTTGTTGAGTCATTTTAGATCCAGGTGCGGCTCCCCATCGCTCTCATTATTTAGCATGTCTTCCACCTTCTACTTCTCATCCTCCCTTGGGAGAGAGAGCGAGACAGGCCAGGTGGACTAGTCATCACTTGGATTCACACAAAGATATCACCATGAGTCATCATGAGTATGAGGTCCCGGAGCTTCCCTCTTCCCCACCTCTAGGGACAAAAGTTGAACCTTCAAGCATATATGGGAATCCACTTAAGTCTGGTCCTTATGGGGTTGGACCATCACAAGAAGATCCATTACAGTTTCATGATTACATTAGCTTCGACCCCCGGTATTGATTATACTATCTAGGTGAAGAGACTCGCCACACACCCACTAGCACTAGCCACATTAGGTATGTCATGCCTGATATTCCAAAGCATCGTCCGACACCTCGTGTCGAATCAGTTGGTGACCCTGGTACTGTGCCTGGTGGCACTTCCATTCCTTTCCATGCAAAGAGGTTTGGTAATAGTAGTCACATTGCACCATCCACTCCAGCAATGGAAATTCCTTCACACACACAGCGCAGACCTAGAACTAGTGTTCCTATTCAAGGACCTCAGCCAAGACATGTGAATATTGGGGGTAGAAGCTATATTCCTTCACATATTCCATCATCTTCTCAACCTGATCCTTCAAATTCCTTTTTGATGCATCCTCTTCCTAACTCTAGTGGTCCTTCGGTCCGAAGTTCTACTGTAAGCCATGTCCTTCATATGTCTACTAAAACCGTAGTGTCACCATGACAAGTTCCTCCTTATGTGTCAGCAAGTCATGTACCTACTTTTGGATCATCTCATGGAGTATCTCATGGACCACCTCATGGTACGGATCATGGAGCTTCCTATATACCTACCTATGGACCATCTCATGGAACATCCCATGGACCATCTTATGGTCTATCCTATGGATCTTCCCATGGACCTTCTTATGGACAATATTATAGAAAAAAAATCACCCATATGGGTACGGGTATCAACAAGTTGCTTACTCTCCTAACTATGGCTTTGTAGCACCTTAGCCTCAAGGTACTCCACATTTCAATGCTTCCATGCAGCCCTTCATGGGTCAAATGGAAGGAGGTTATTATCCCACTGGCTAAGGACATGGTGTGTATAGCAATCAACCTTATCCAAACTAGTCCTATCAAGGAGAGTGGCATCGACCAGCTCAACCTAGGCTCCATTTCCTTGGGACTTTGAACCTACCTGATTTGTCGATATTTACGAATGATCCTATGTCTCATGATCTAGCAGGGATGGCAGTCCCTACCAAGATTCCTTCGGACATTCCCAAGTTTGAAGGTAAGGTTGGTGAAGATCCTGGTGAGCATGTCTCAACCTTCCACCTTTGGTGCTCTTCTAATTCCTTAACTAATGATTCTATCTGTTTGAGGCTATTTCAATGCACCCTCATGGGTCCTGCAGTGAAATGGTATATAGAGTTACCGGGGGGGGCTATACTACATTTGGTGACCTTGCCCTGACTTTTATTAATCACTTCCAACTACCCATACGTTACAATGTCGGTACCGAACTCTTTTCGACCTTCCAGCAAGACAAAGCCACACATATTTCGGATCATATTCAAGAGTGGCATAGATGGAAGTGATTAATTAAAGCATTATACCACCTGATTTTCTTCTAGAGTGGTTCCTCAAGTCATTATTACCTTATATCACGAAAGATATTTCCACATATGGAGTTCAAAATGAGGACCAAGCTATTTTTAGGGCTCAAGAGTTGGATTTGATCTATGCTTAGTCCGGACTCTTGTATGATATTATCCCAAATGCTCCAAGATCCAATTTTGACCCCAAGATTAAACCTAGGCCACATGCCGATGGTATTGTTGGCTCCACAAGTACCAAACCAGTAGACTCAGTTACGAAACAAGTGAGCCAGTTATCACTTAACCATCCTGCGTCGGGACAACCCATGGCTTCATCTCATCCTACCCAATCAGCGAGTGTGCTTTTAGTACAATATTTGAACCCGAAAGGAAACCAGCAGCTTGGAAGGAATAAAAAGAAAGGAAAAATTAATCGTAAGGGTGGGAATAAAAATGACAATGGTAATAATAATGACAAGAACATGAACAATGCCTAGGGGGACAATCATCTTAAGTGTAAGGTGAAGTTTCCTTGTAAGTTGTGTAAGGATGATCACCTCACTCACTTGTGTCCTTGTATGGAGGATGCCTCAAAGTTCATAGCATAAGGCCTAGCTGTGTTTACTAATCCTTTACCTAATAATGAAAATATGAACTCGAGGACTGTTAATCCTAGTAGTGCTTCTAGTGGGACTCCAAAACCATTAGATGCTGCTAGTGGTCACGGTTGCATCAACATGGTGAATGCTACAAATGTTGTGATGTGTGCGAAAGACTATGGTTTGTCATAATATGACCTTGGGAAAGAACCTACTCCACCCAAAATCTCTTTGCGAATTGAAAATCCTACGGATAAGCCTGAAGCTCCACCTCGCATTCCTAAGGGAGCCTTGAAGCACTCTAGGAACAATCCTAATGCTCAAGATTCCCATAAATATTCAATTGTCGAGGATTTGGGCTAGACTCCTTGTGCGATGTCTGCATTAGAAGTGCTTCAGACTTGTCCTTCATAGAGAAAGGCATTGTTGTATGTTCTTGGGGTTGGTGATGATAGCTCTCCTTCCATGATCAAATTTGAAACTCATGGAATCCATCCTCGCGTGCCTTACTACATGTCTCTTTTTATTCATGTAGAGTGTCTCAACAACACCATTATGCGCACTATGATTGATGAAGCCGTTGCTGCTTCTGTGATGTCTTTGGCTTGTTGGAAGGGCTTAGGTTCTCCCACATTGTCTCAGTCTTCCAACATGTTGACTTCTTTTGATGGAATATCATTTCAGCCACATGGTATACTTCCTTCTCTATAGGTCCAATTGGGAGGGAAGTCTGTTGCAATCGAGGTCGAGGTGGTTGATGTGCCCCTTGACTATAATATTTTATAGGGTAGGAATTGGATGTATAATATGCAAGTTGTATCCTCTTCCCTATTTCAAGTGGTTTGTTTTCCATTTAAAGGGAAGATCATTACTATCTATCATAAGTCTTTCCAAAATCCAAGTGTGTTAGCATCATTGGGAGCTTCTATCCTGATTATCAATCATTCTCAACCAAAAACTGAGAATGTGGGTGTGGGTATGTATCCTTCTCTCATGGGAACCTTTAGTTTTCTTGTGCTCCTTCTTATGATTGGGTCTAGTCTTTGTAGGGCTTCACCCTCATCAAATTTGGCATCCTTTCTCACTTCTCATATGGAGGATCCTTGGATTCTTCCTTCACCGAGTACTTTGAGTCTACCTTTCGAGACAGATCTGTTGTTGCCTGCAACATTGGTGGCATATCAAGCAATTCTTCATAATGTTGTAGAGCCTAGTCCTTCCTCTTCGTAGATGAAGGAGGAGTACCCTTATTTGCTACATTCATGGGTAGTAGAGTCATCTCACCCTCAAGGTTTCCTTGTTGATTTTTTTTCGTCAGATGAAGCTATTCTTGAGGCCATGTCTGGGATAGAACAACCTTGGGAAGAGTTGCACCATAGATCGTATTTATTTCCTAAGCTTGATCATTTAGAGTGTAATGACTTTAGGGTGATTCTAAGCAAGAAAGTTGGTAGCCCTGTGGTCTCGTTAAGCTCTCCTAGTCATATTGTTAAAGGGAACATGGCTAACCTGTCACCAATGATTCCTATCGACATTTATTGTGATCCTGGTAAGATTGAGAACGTTTACATTGGGGTAGATTCTTCCCCCGATGAGATAAAAGAGTATACCGAGATTTTTAAGGAGTTTCATGATGTTTTTACTTGGTCATATGAAGAAAGTATAGGTATAGACCCTCGTATTGATGAACATGAAATCAAAACCTATCCAGATGCAAAACCGGTTCGACAATGTTTGCATGCTGTGAATCCTAGGAAATCACCCACCATCAAAGAAAAGATAGAGAAACTGCTCAAAGTTGTTTTTATCTATCCCATTCCCTTAATGGAGTGGGTTTCAAATACCATTCTGGTGGATAATAAGTAGGGAGCAATCGGAATATGCACTGATTTCTGTGATTTAAATCGAGCCTGTCCTAAAGATAATTTCCCTACACCATTTATTGATCAAATTTTGGATGAGTGTGCGGGAAATGAGGTATTTTCTTTTATGGATGGCTTTTATGGATATAATCAAATAAAAATTAAACCCAAGGATCAACATAATACTACATTTATTTGTCCTTGGGGAACTTTTGCATATCGAAAGATGCCCTTCGGCCTTAAAAACGCCAAAGCCTGGTTTCAGTGGGCCATGAACTTGATCTTTCATGATCTTTCATGATTATTGAAGTGTATTTGGATGATCTAGCTGCTCACTCTCATTTGCGAGTGCGTCATCCTTATCATTTGTGATTAGTGTTCGAAATATGCCATCATTACCAACTTCATTTAAATCCTCATAAGTGCATTTTTTGCATGAAGGTTAGTCATTTACGAGGATTCATCGTATCCAAGGAGGGTATTAGAGTTGATCCCTTCAAGGTTCAGGAAATACTTCAATTGTCTCCCCTGCATAACATTTTACTTATTTAATGTTTACAAGGAATGGCGAAATTCTTACGAAGGTTCATGGTCAACTTCGCTAATTTGACTAAAGGCTTCGTGTGTTTGTTGAAGAAGGACACCCCTTTGTGACTGGGATGAGCGAGCCCAGGAGTCTTTCGATGCCTTGAAGAAAGCCTTAGCAACGGCCCCCATGCTTAGTCCACCAGAATATAGCTGTGACTTTTTTATTTATGTGGCCACATATCAAGAGACGATTGGTATGGTATTGGTTCAAGAGGATGAGGAGCTCCATGAGCATGTCATATATTATCTGAGCTGAAACCTAATTGATGCAGAACTTCATTATTCCCATGTTGAGAAACTAGACTTGGCAGCCTATCATGTGGTTCAGCGTTTGACACATTACATCCTCCTTCGCCAAACTTTGGTCGTAGCTCACATAAATCCATTTCAGTTCATCCTCACTAGAAGGATGATTGGGGGAAAGTATAATAAATGTATTATGATATTGCAGGAGTTTGATCTCGAGTTTGCTTCAGAAAAATCGAAGAAATCATTAATCTTTGCTAAGCTCATATCAGATTTTCCAAATTTGGATGAAGAGGAGGTTTATGAGGATTCTTTTGTTGTTGAGCATATCTTCCTCATTTTAACTATGGACCCTTGGTACAGGGATACTATCGTGTATTTTCAAACATTGAAGGTCCCTACTCACCTCTCATAGGATGGGCGACGATGACTACATCACATAGCAAATAAATACCTCATAGTGGATGATACTTTGTACCGCCATGGGGTTTATTCCATTTTACGTTGTTGTTTAACTCATGCTGAGGCTGAGGTCGTGCTTAATGATTTCCATGTAGAGGCATGTGGTGGTCATTTATCTGGGCTTTCTACAGCCCAAAAAATCTTAAGAGAGGGTTATTTTTGGTCGCCCATCTTTAAAGATTGTGTTAATGTTGTCAAGAAGTGCCACCTTGCCAAGTGCTTGCACATAATATGTGCTCACGTCCCACCCCTTTTCATCCTATTGTCACTGACGGTCCCTTCACCAAGTGGGGGCTTGATTTTATGGATTTCAACCTAGCCTCAGCTGGCGGGCACCATCATATTATTGTGGTTGTCGATTACTTCACGAAATGGGCAGAGGCTATGCCCATAGTTAAATCTAACAATGAAACATCCGTGCATTCCCTATTTAACCAGATTATCACCCGGTTTGGCATTCCAAGAGAGCCTGTTACTGACCATGGAAGGAACTTTCATAACAAAATTATGGAAGAGTTGTGTTCGAAGTTAGGATATAAGCAAGAGTACTCCTCTTCTTATTATCCTCAAGTGAATGGATAGGTTGAAGCAATGAACAAGTTACTTAAGTCCACTCTCGAATGAACCATTGCACAAAGTAATAATAATTGGCATATCATGTTGTATCCTACTTTGTGGGCCTATAGAATCGCGGTCAAGATTTCCATTGGCTTTTCTCCCTATCAGCTTGTGCATGGGATGGAGTCAGTATTACCAGTTGAATGCAAAATCCCCTCTTTGAACATAGTTGTGGAGCTTTTACCAGAGACTTCCGCATTGGAAGAACATCTGGTCCACTTGGAGCATCTTCATAAGCAACGTTGAGATGCTTTAGTGGCTTTTGAGGTTAACAAGCATCGCCTTAAGGTCTAGTACAATAATTCTTTCCATCCTAGGAGGTTTAGTGAAGGTGACTTGGTCCTTTTGTAGGATCAAGCTAAGGAAACCTTGGGGGAAGGAACGTTTAATCCTATGTGGCATGGTCCTTACGTGGTTAAGTCTGTCTTAGAGAAAGGAGCCTATGAGCTGGTTGATTATGAAAGGACAGCCTAGGTGGAGCCTAGAAATGAGCTTTATCTCAAATAATATTATCCATGATCTTCAACCAAGGCTGATTTTTGTATATTATTGTACATTTTTTATTGCATAGTTAGGTTTTCTTATGGTGATCTGGTTTGTTGATTAGATTTTGTTTGTTATGGAATATGTCGATGGAGTCTTCCGTTTACATAGGATTCACTAATGGTTCTAGCCGCTACACTTAAAACTTAGCTTCGGTTGCTTGGGTGATTTATACTCCTACGGATCAAGTGTTGTCTTCAGGAGGCATATGTTTACAGACTTCATTGAACAATGTTGCTGAATATAGTGTCGTGATTGAGTTATTGTGTGATTCCATTTCACATGGTGTTATTTCTCTTAAGGTACATCTTGATTCACAGTTAGTGGTTTCACAACTTAATGTCTTGTATCGTATTAGGGTTCCGACATTATTACGAAGATTCTTACGTGTTAGATTGCTACAACAACAATTTGAGAGTATAACATACATTCATGTTCCAAGAAATTTTAATCAAGTTGTTGATTCATATGCTAACTATGTACTAGATTGGCATTTGTTTCACAGACCATAAGCATTTCACAAACACATTTTACACATGTAAATATAATAATAATCGATCATCATAAATATTTTTCATTAAGTTAAAAAATGGTGATGTCATAATACATAAGTGTCATATACAAAATTGGGGCTTTCGAGCAACAAAAATATACTACACGGTCATACAAAAAGTATACATCCAGGTCTCTAAGCCTGAGGAAAAGGAGGGTGCTAATCATGGTAGCACACCACGGCTCTAGCTAGCCAGTGAAACAATTGAACCCACTCCTGTGGTACTCCAACTACCTAGAACGGCATGGCCTCAGGAAAGTGCTTTAGTTGCGCCATGGGAACTCTTTGTGTCAATCAAATGAAGTTTGTGTGGACGCTCTGGAGCATCCACTTCGCATCCACACCCATGATCTCATCACCTCTTCCCCTTCATTGATGATGAGGAAATATATCTGGCCGTCATGGTCAAAGTATATCTGCATATACATGACAAAGTATCACTATGTGTCATCGCACCAAAAACATGTCTTTTTATTGCATATATAAAAAAATAAAAAATTAAATAATTCAAAAATTAAAAGTGGGTTTGGGATTCATTACCTATGTCTCCTAAGCCACTCCTGGTGGTAAGGGCATGTCTGGGTCTCCACAGAATCGATCCCTGCATAGGGATAGTCATCTTTGGTGACGATCTGTCTCTGCCACCATGGAAAGAAATTTGTTGGGTGGGGGTTAGCCACCCTTACACCTCCCAGTCTGCACATGACATTGACCCAACATCACTGAGCCGGATGTTGGACTCCATGTGGAGCAATCTATACTCTAGGGCTTAGCCTCGAAACCCGCTCAAAAATGAATGTGCTCAATATGCTACCAAACCTAAAGTTTTGCACCCTACCAATCTTGCTATCACTGAGCTACTTTTTCATGTTGCTCAACAGCATAGTACTCCAGTCATATATCATAGGCCACATACACTCTACTGCATAGAACATCAGTGGCCTTCAGGCTTGGTCAAATTATGCCAAACCTGCAATTCTACCTAATGCCAATAGTATGGTTTTCAGCCCCAGAATCTGAACCGTGTTTATTGAGATTTGACTCCCAACCTTATTTGTATCAGTAAGGAAGTACACAACTATGTATTCCTCTATAGTCAGCCCACCTCATGTCCCATGAGATCAGAGGTTCACCACGTCCCCTTATCGGGACAAACTTGTGATAAAGTATATCTCCTCAACCTCAATGCTGAGTGACATCCCATATATCTGGAAGCTCTCAGACTCTGGATCCCAGTAATCTACGAACAACTAGAGTAGTCTTGGCTTTGCCCTCAAGCTTCTAAGGAACCAAAACATGTATAGCCCACATGCCCGTAATGTTTGTTGAGCCATGAGATCAGCCTGAACAACTTCTTCAACATCACCATGTTCCCTCTCTCTCCATTCTCACACCATCTTGCACATAAATTACAAGTTCTGATTAGTATTTTCCCATTAAGACCATGTTTGCGGCCCTATACGTGACTGTTTTCAAAACAACCGTGTACACACACAAATTTCATCACATTTTCTGCGTATAGTCATCCCTATACGTGAAAAAAGGTTTGATATCTGTGTGGGTCGAAGCTACCAAGTTGGGATGGACTTAAAAAATAATTTGACCATTAAAATTTAAAATTTTTACATTAAAATGAAGGGGAGGGGAAAGGAAATTTACTTGGATCAAGCATGGAGTGATTCCGTCAGACGATGCTCCCGGAATTCACTTCTAAAGTTCTGGACTCAAATGCACTATGGTGAGTGAAAATTCAAAATGGTATAAAAATTTTTAATTTTTCACTATTTTATAGAAACATTTTGAAATTTTTACCCACTTCCTATAGTTTTTTTATCATTTCTGACCATTTTGGACCGTTTGAACTAATTTGATGTTACATAGCTCGTTTTGAGTGCAGTTTCACCGTGTCTTCAACCTGTTTGTGGCTATTTCAGGTATTATGTCTAACTGGCATATAAGTTAGGATTTCACATCCACTTGCATTTTGCATAGCCTTATGACCATTTCATCTTAACCCTAGGTACGAACCCATTCCATCTTGTCACGGAACCTTCATGCTTCTTTTAAAAGTGACATTATGCGAATGGTAGAGCTTCCGCATACATGGGTACCCTAGTTAGATATTGTATTGCATTTGGTGCCCATGCTAACATTCCTCCTTTAGGGTGTGGGAGTCCTTTGTATAGTACCACCATGTCTTTGAGAAAGAGCCTCATACTCCTCTTGAACTTTATGCTGCCATTCCCCTGAGACTCTCTTGTATATGTCAAGTTGTAATTACATTATCATGAGTTTTTCTTGCCTTATTGAGCCTTATGCCAACTTCCTAAATTTGATTATCAGCCATATCTTTTGAGCTTGTCTCATTTCTATCCCAACAGAGCCTTTTTACATATCTTTTGCAGCTTGATTCCCCATTTTTTACTGGGAGGGGACCTTCCCCCAAGTGTCATTATCCTACACATATTTCCTTTCATTGAGCATAGGTATGTTCCGCTACTTGGAACTAGTTCGCTTGTCCCTTGACACTCGTCTCCTCCTATATTTGTAACTATAAATCACTTCTATTATTTTTCAATCTTTTAAAAATATCTGAAAAAGTCCCATAAAATTAAAAAACCAAAAATCCAAACAGGAAAATATGTTATCTTTGGTAGCAGTTGAGTCGTGTCTCCTTCTAACAGAGCAATGTATATCACATCCGTTAGTTGAGTTATTAGTTTGAATTTAGGAGTTGTACTCGTTACGCTAAGTTTATCTGCACCAACTAATTAAGCTTCCAGTCCCTATGGAGCCTCTGTTGATGCCTCCCGTGTCATAGAGATGTCCCGGTTTGCATATTGAGTCCATGCTGCCTACATTCAATCACCATTTTCCTTTATGCTCTTGTTCGAAAGAAGTTGAAGCCTGAGTCGACCATTCCTCAATTATCTTAACTTTGAATGTTAGCCATTCCCGGTACTACTACTGGTTCGTGCACATCTTGTTCGAGTTCTTTCAAATTCTACAGCATTGCTGAGTACCTCGTGTTGGTTGATGGAAGATGCCTTAATTCACTCCTTCCAGCAGATTCCATCCCATCCACTTCAAATCATTTACTCTGGGATAGGAGTGTAGAGTCATTTGAGTGCCTTGAGACTTATAGTCATCAGTGGTAGGTACTCTTGCCATCGACATTTTTGGGAATAAATCAATGTCCCCTTATCGATGGATTCTTCCAAGTGTTCGACCTCAACACATCTATACACACTTGTTATATTTCACTCTAGTACCTTGATTCCCATTTTCATTATCAATGGGTGATCTCACGTCTGTTAACAATATACATAAATGACTGGTAATCAGACAATGGGCTACTATGTTCAACCTCGACACCTCTATTCTCATAGTAGGACATGTACTCATAGTGTTTTTTGTAGAATACCTTCCATCTTGGTAACATTCCACATATGCTACCTCCTTGATCGTGCTAGTTTTCATGAGATTTCAGCTCTCATGATTTGATTCCAGTGTATGTCAGATATCTTTAGCTATTATGGAGATATTGATCCATTGTATATCTTCAGCTTCTATGAAGAACCTGATCCATTTTATATCTTCATCATGGATATTCTGATCTATTATATATTGTTGTGGCAATGACCACATATGTCACATTTTGTATATCATTCCTATTCATGGCCATTGTACTCTTATGTATCTGGGACTGCTATATGTATTTGCAGTCACATGCAGAGATTGATTATTGTACTATACTGATGGATAGCTAGTTCTTCCACCTGGTTCTTCATCACTCCACTTCTGGGATCGATTTTATAATGTATTTCGGCCATCATGTTACCCCTCTGACCTCACACATTAGGGGGAATCTTTTATATCTGATTTTACCACACATGGTTGATCACATATGTATGGCCTTCCCTGTCCCTCTGTAAACTCTTTAGACCCCATGGACTGATATTATAATTTAATGTTTCCAAGTTCATTCCTAAAAACCCCAGTTTATTGTTGGATGCAACTTTCAAACCAATACTCATGTGTACACATGAATTTTGACCTCAAACCCACGTACATCAGGATGTGTGCATAAATCCAAACAATTTTGGATTTTTCCTTGGATGAGTCTGAATATCTTGAATCTTGGCATTCCATATTCCTTGAGATCGCTCGAATTCAACCCTCCATTATTCCTTTGGAGTGCTATATAAGGAACCCCTTGTATACATTGAAAGGGAGGAATTGAAGAGAAACCAAACTATAGTCCATTGTTGCCATAGCTTGCATATACTTGAGTCTGCATCCCTTTGTCCCTTTGGAGCACTTTGTGTTCTTCCCAAGATTTCCTTTGCTTGTGATATTACTATCAAGAGATGGAGGATTGAGGTGGTGGAGGATTTGGTTTCTCCGGTTCGTAGACGTGTCGACAGAGGTTGTCACTTGTGTAATATCTTATTTGATTAATAGAAATATATTTTCCTGACCAATAATGTGCATTTGAATTTAAGTATTGAATCCATGGATATGTTTAATTGCTTATACATTGTTGATTATATATGCTAGAGTAGATATAACACAATATTATATAGCATGCTTGTCTTGTTTGTTGTTATTGAGAGAAAATTGTTAGCGCAAGTGGGATTGGAAAAAGATAAACGGGGATTTACTTCAACTGTGCAGAATAAGGTATGATTCAAGGTCACTTAGTGTTAGATGTTTTGTTTCTCTTGAATATTAGTAAATGATTGATTTCTCATGTCGAGTTGTCTGTTAAGGTACACCCCAATCCATAGGAAGTTTCTCTCCGTAAAACACTTGAACCAAAAGGGACAAGAAGGAAAGACCTAAACAACTCACACACAAAGATTAAAACATAACTCACCCAATAAGAACTTGCACAACAAGAATGAATGAACTGCACTGAGTAACATACCAATAGCAGCAAAGGAAAGAGCCCTACATGTGTAAAAGAGGCCAAAACAATCAATCCAAGGAAAACCCTAGAATATTGCACAAATTCTACGGGAAACCATGACTGTTATAACAACAACCCACAAATGAACCGTGAATTTCAACACAACAACCCACAATTACAACCTGCCAATCGCGACTGTTTACACAACAACCCGCGAATGTAGCTAAAATTTTTCAAAAGAAAAAATAATAGCTTGGGGATACTAATCACAAAAGAATGTTGACTGAAGGAAAAGTATAAGCAAATGAATACAGAAACATAAAGACAAAAAATGGACTAAAAATTCTATTGCAATAGACTCACAATAAGTTATATTCCCCAGTGGAGTCACCAGTTCTGTTGTTCAGTGATTCTACCTTCTGGCACAGGGTCCAGAGTTACCAGCGTACAAAGTATTGACTTGCAGACATACAACATTCATGAAATATTTATGAAGGAAATATGATAGAAATCATATGTACCTTACTAATGAAGGTTGATCCAAGATTTAGTCTTCTCTCCAAATTCTCCTGAATCTCCAAGGTCTTCAACACCTACAAAAGAGATTTATATCTAACCACATAAATATTAGTTGTTATATAAGGATGAATGAAACATTACAATTGCATATAAATATAAATGACAGTGTATTTCATATATCATAAAAATAAGAACACAATGTATGGAAGAAAATCACTCTTTATTGATAAGTAGCAGGGAATGATACAACCTTTGTCTGAGATAAGCCTCTCTACTGACCAGGAACTGAGTTCTCTTTCTCCTTTCTCCAATGTATTCCTTCAACATAACCTTTCTCTTTTAACTTGCTTCCCCCATCCTATAACCCTCCCTTCTATTTATACTTGGTGAAGAGGAGAAGTTACAAGGGTTAGGATGGTTAGGGAGGTTGGGGAAGTTGTAACTTCAAACCCAACTATCCCTGACTAATCATGTTTTTATTTTCAAATATTTGTCTTAATGTAACCGTGGGTGCATATACTGGCAGCTCACGAATGAATCATGATTACGGTGAAGGAAACCTGTGAATACAACATATGATCATCTAACCATGGGTTTCATGTGGCACTACCCACGAATAACTTGCAACCTAAAATGAGAAGAGTCATGAATGCAAGAAAAACTCCTTTAAAAACATGGGAAATGCTGAAGGAAGTAAAGTGCATTAAGGAATATATTCATCTATACTTTTCAAGAAACTTCAATCCATAAATAATTTTGTGTACCAATGTGCTCAATGTTGGTACTCTAATGGAGAATTAATGTTTCACAGTATAACAATGATCCTTGGTGGTTCTTCTTGAAGAACTGGCCTTTCCTCCTCGATCGACGTCATCATTGGCGGGAATTCATGGACACTACTACTGGAAATTACTTGATCCATGACTACAATTCTATCACTCTCACACTCGCAACTGTGCTCTGCAAATTATCTTCACTCCGATATACTTAACTAGCACAATGGTTCATCCAACTTGCCCCCTGTCGATTCTTATAATATTGAAAGAACTTGTGCGAAATATTTTAAATCAGAACGACTAAATACTCCAATGATCAACTAAATTTGCCTTAAATTCTGTAAATCCAATGGTCTAATTCCCCATAAATGTGTGTCTCATCTGTTTGCATTGTTGCCTTTCTGGTTTAACTGATTCATTAATTTCCCGATTTGACCCTATCACGTCCTAGGGGATGTCGCCAAACTGCTTTCTTGTTGCGATTTAGACATCTTTCCTTTCATTGCGACCTGCTCTCATTGCGATGATCTCTTCAGTAGCATATCTTACATTTTTTTCTTTTTTTTAGTTGCATGACTTTCTAGTTCTGGTTCCGCACGTGGCTATCCCAATAAGGTTTTATATTAATACCATTCAAAAGCTTTGGAAACAATTCTCCATTTAGTTGTTGCAACTGCACCACACTTCCATCGATGATGAAATGACTTACATAAGGACCTAAAAAATGCATTTGTAACTTACCTGGGTTTTTCACAAGCTTGTTGTCGTAAAGGAGAACCATATCTCCTCGACGAAAGTACTTGGATTTGATGTGTCGATCATGCCATGCCTTCTGGAGACCCTTTTCAACTTGCTAGTGAAATCCTACAAAAAAATGATCTTCCTCAATCTACATCAATTGCATTAAGCATTCTTCAAGGACTCCTTTGTCATACATACCTGTTGTTGCTACTATTTGTAGGCTGGGAACAGTGTACTCCATTAGCATCACTACTTCTTGGCCATAGACAAGCTTGACTTGTGTTTTCCTTGTCAACTATTTACACATCGTCTTGTAGGCCCATAATATTGCAAGAAATTTTAAGTCCCAATAATCGCAGTTTGTGTTACATACCTTTGTTAGAGCATGCTCCAACACGTTGTTGAATGCTTTGGCTATTCCATTCACTTGCGGGTGATAGGGGATGATATTCTTGTGCTGAATCTTGAATTCCTCCATCATTGCACTAATAATGTGATTGATTAAATGGCTTCCTTGGTCGCTCTTTAATATCCTCGGATAGCCAAACCGAGTAATGACGTTGTCGAATATGAACCTTGTTGCAGTTGCAGTGGTACAATCTATTTCTAGTGCTTCTTCCACCCATCTAGTCAAATAGTCTGTCATTGTGATAATGTATCGTGCACCCATCCTCTTTCCTAGCAAATTGATGGGTCCCACAAAATCTACTTCTCACATATCAAATGGTTGCAACATTACCTGAGGTTCTAATGACATCTCATCTCATCGTGATCGATTACCCATCCTTTGAAAAATGTCACAACTTTTTGCATAATCTAAAACATCATTGTGCATAGTTGGACAACAGAGGCCATCTCGTAGTATCTTCCTGGAAGTTGTGTGACCTCCATAATGTCCTCCTGTGACTCTGTCATGTGCTTCAGATAATATCCTTCCTTGCCCATGCAGTAGAACATACCGACGTAGAATTTCATCTAGCCTCATTTTATAGAGTTGTCCAGTGATGAGCTAAAAATATGTAGCTCGAATGACCAATTGCTTCTTCTATTTAGTGGTAAAATCATCCATTGCTTTTCTTGTCGTCAACAACTAGATAATTTTTTCATAATGATCATAAACCATTCCAAACTTAAACAATTGCAAATCAGGTAATCCATCTTTGATGTTGGTTGGTTCTTCTCCTATCTCGATCCTTGACAAATGAATAGGTCTGACATTCAATCAACCCAAATTCACAGTTATCTCAAAATAAAATTCTTGGAAGAGTAGCAACCATCAACAGATATTCCTACCAACACAAGATTTTTAACCAAGTATTTCAATGCAGAATGATAATTAAACATATTGAAGTGTCCTCCCAGTAGATAATGGTGAAATTTATGTAGTGCATATACCATCGCCAAGCCTTATCTTTCTGTCATTGTGTAGTTTCTTTCCACAATAGAAAAACTCCTACTTGCGAATGGAAAGAATAAGATAGGTGCTTCAACTATATTCTCTTGAGAATGGTGAGACTCTTTTGACATTCGCTCGTCCATTCAAACTTCACATCTTTCTTCAGCAATTTTTCCATGGGTATTGTAATTCCTACATACTATATTATAAACTTGTGGTAATAGTTGTTGTGCACCAATGTCTCCCTTAACTACTTTACATTTGTCAGTGGTGGGATATCGATGATTATCACAATATTTATGGGATCAACCAACATACCTGCCTTGTAGACAATGTGTCCCAACAAAATCCTAAAAGCAGTAAAAAATATTCACTTCCATAGATTCAATGAAATCTGGTGTTGTCAACATCTTTCCAACATTAGTTGAAGTTTCACAATGTGGTGTTTGAGCAGCCCAAAGAACATCTAGTTGTACATGTATACCTCCAAGAATTTCTTAAGAAATCCTTTGAATGCAGTGGCAACTATCCATGAGAATATCGTAGGTGTGTTTTTGAGACCAAACGACATCACTGTGTACTGAAAACATCCCCACTGTGTGACGAAATTGGTTTTCTGTCGATAGTCTTTCGTAAATTTGATCTTGTGATAACTAGAAAACCCATCTGTAAATGAATATAACTCTTGTCCTCCGACACCTTCCAATACCTCATCCATAAAGGGTGTAGGAAATGGATCATGTAGACACCCATCATTTAGCTTGCAGAGGTTGACTGTCAAAACCCAAAAATTTTCGAAAAATTTAAAATTTTTAAATTTACAGAATATTAATATAAATGCAGTTAACTAATCATTTAATTAGTTATATGTTACCAGCTTATTATTTGAATTCATCTGTTAGTTGGCAGAGTAATAGAATAGTTCCTTTCAATTTACTGACTTGTTTCTTTTTGAGACCATAAGGTGGGTCTGTCATGAAAAACTGGGATTACTTAGCTTCCGAGCTAACGCAGAAGTTTCCATCTATTACAGATATACAGGTAAGATGTTCGGGTGCTTCTAACGAATCTCTAAAGTATTCAATAAAGATTTTCTGCATACAAATTTAATTCAGTAGAAGAGTGTACATGCTAGTCAGATTTCTCAAGTGTAAAGAGGTAAAGCATTAACTGATTTCTTTTAAAGTCTTACTGATAATGAAATGAACTCTACTAGCAAGGATAACAGCTATTTTTCCTTCGTAGTAGCAGGATTTAATATTATTATAGAGTTCTAACCCATTGGATGTTCATACTAATTGCAAGTGTAAAATACGATAAATATTTCTTTACTAGCACAGTAAATATGGCAGGGTCACAACATCAAAGATCTAATTTTTAAATACTGCACTATACCATGATTGGATTTGCAACTGCAAATGTAGAATAATAAGGAGGTTTAAGTACCATCTTATATTTTTCTTAATTCAAGAATTAACAAGTTTACTACTTGATACAAGTCATTTTTAAAGTCTTCCTTTAGTCTTTTAAAAATCTGTATAGTTTAGGAATACTATTTCTATTCCATGGTCAATAATTTGATGGTTAACTTATAGATCATTCCCAGTTTCATTATACTCAAATACCACTCTATGATTTTCATAACCATACTATCAAGCAAAGAAGGCTAACTTACCCAAGCTACCTATCATGTAATGACTTTATAATATCTTTTATAATCTTTGAGCTGGAATTTGATCCAAGGCTAATTGTCACAAAAAGATTCTATGACTATTAATAGGATTGTTATTTTACAAGCATGGGATAACCATAAGGTCAAGAGTAAGACCATAATCATAATCAATTCTATAGACTTTATAGTATTATTCCCTTTACCTTCATTTATGAACTAGGGCAATAGATAATATAGAAAATTGGTTTATAAACAAGCTACAACATGGTAACTATTATTTCCCTTTCTCTTAAATCCCATTAACCAACAATAAAATCCTCCATACATAAATGTGTGACCAAACAATGAACAAATTCTACATTGTAATGTTTTCTAACATCATTTTAACATTTAAAAATGTTGATTTTATAATGCAGGTGGTTGACTATGGTATAAAGAACCTTATGGAATCCCCACGATATGATTTGGTTTGTGAAATCATTGGTAAACTTATTGTGTAACTATAATGTTCCTACCCACTGCATGCCAATTATTAAAAGGGTTACGTGGGCTCATTCCAGCCATGCACTGGCGTTTAAAAAGGTTTGACTCAAACCCTAATCGTCATTCTTCCACTGCCTTCGGGCCTTCGACCACTCTATGATAACCTCCTTGTCCGCTCCACTATTGCATTGTCTGCTAGCAGTCCATATGCTGGTTCAGCTCCTCGTGGGCTCATCCACTGCGTTGTGAGGAGAGTTACTGTGTCGAATAGCTTGCTGTTGAATGTTGAGCATCATCGATTCCCTAAGGGTTTCTCCATTGGCATCTCTCGCCCAAACTCTTTACTGTGTAGGCCGTCACCTTAACTTAGTGCTGCAAATCGTCCTCCATCGTGACAGGTTACCCATCGCTCCAGCGAACTCCTTCTCTTCGGTGGTAAATGAAGGGTTTACCCTTCCTCCTGCTGGTGGTTGTCTTGTTGTTCTTTAGTGGTCGTATTTCTATTAGACTTTAAGGTATGTTATAGGGTTTTAATCGGTTTCTTTTCAAAGTATTAGCTTAACAATTAACAATAAGCAAGGTTTTTAATATTATGTTTAACCTTTGTTACAGAGTTGGACATCTCCTCTTGGCGTGGAAGGCGTGAGACTTCAACAGCTGGCTTCTCCTGGTAAGCCTGGTTTTTGTCCATGGCGTTCTCCTCCTTGCTGGTCCTTTAGGGCAGTCATGGCTTTGACTTCGTGGTTTGTAACCCTCGTTGTTACCTTGGTTCAGTTTAGTGAACCTGAACACTGTTAAACGAGTTTCACTCTTTGTTTAGCATAGGTTCTTGTCTGAAGCCGAGACTATGGGTTTTGGGTCTTTATTTGATTACTGTGTAAAGCATGCATAAATATATTACTATTTGTACAGTCTGTAAGCTTTATTTTGTAAATCATGTTGGTAGCCATGAGGTGAAAAGGAGATAAACTCCTTCCTTTTGATGAACCTCAGTACATACTGTTAATTTCGACAGGGTTTACCTTGAACTTGGAGCTATAAGTTGTCCATACATTTTTTTTCCTGAATTAATATTTTGCCGATTATACAGTTTTGAAATAATATAATGTGTAAACTCGGCTTATTGAGCTTATCTAAGTTCGATACCTCTGATTCCTATAAATTTGATAAATACCTAAATTACTCTTTGTAAATTATGAAGTCTGAATGTTTTAATGGCATTCTTTAGGTTACTGACAGAGTAACTTTGGTTACAGGTTTTATTTTAAATTTATGTTTATCAATAATAGGTTAAAACCTTACTGTGATTTCCAAATAATATTATTTCTGCACAGTAGATAGTAAAGTAGTAAATATTACTTATTATAATGATAAAGTTACCCTACTTGGAATGTTTATTACCTTTAATACTAGCTCTCCTTAGGTTCTTTTATAAGTATAAATGGAAATAATATATGTTCTCTGTTTTTTAAAAAGAAATTAACCTGTTGATTAAGATTTCTCAATACTTACTGTTAATTATACTATGCTTCTGCAAACATTATGGTTTCCAGTTATGTTCTAAATAAATATAGTTAAGCTTGAAGGTCGAGCATTCTGCCATTTTGGCATTTATTTCCTGTACAGATATGCATTTGATTTTTACTATTAAAATATTATTAGGGTTTCTGTACCAGGTTTATAATTTGACTTTCTAGTTAATCAGAATCTATAAATATTGATGTATAGTTTATACCCTTTAATGATATAGGGTTTTTATGTCTTTCTTTTTACAATAATTTTTAAGTACTGTCAGTATACTTGTAGCTCAGACCGTATAATTCGTTCTGGGTTGTACTTAAAATAATAAGAACTCTACTTTATATTAACAGAAATAATAGCTATATTATCCTTCTGACATTGCTAAAGCCTCTATGTTAATATCCTTAGTTTATCTTATAAGTATATCGAAAGATAACACTTTGTTATATAAATCTTGTGTAATTTATGCTATACTATCTATGTTCTTTTGTAATTAGTTTGTTTTATTAGTTATGATATTTATTTATATATTAAGAATTTAATTAACTCTATCTAGAGTCTATCTTATGATCATAGATCTTAACATTCATTTATAATAAAAGAATAACAGCTCTGGAAACTGTTCGAGCTCAGTCTAGAATAAAAGAAGGAAAATAATAAAATGATTTCATTACTAAACATACATAGAATTTAAACCATATTAGTTTGACAGTAGGATTCAATTATTATATAAATACTCCTACCTTCAGTTTATTATTCGACATATAATAGTGAAGTTATTCTATTCTGGAAGAAAGAAACTGTAAGGTATAACAGTAGATACATCCGGTCTAATACTACTCTTCTATTTTTTCTTTACAACAATAAAATTGCTGAAAGTAAAATACTGAACAAGGAAAATAATTTTAACTATAAACTCATACAACTGTCAGTAAAATATCTTTTCTGAAAATAGGTAAAGAAACAATCTGCTATTCTACAATCTCATCATGCTATCCTTATTTAAATTTTCCCCTGTGCTGGAGTACGGTTTGGTAAAAACCCAGATGTGGAAAAACACAGTGGGTTCTTATTTTTCATCAAAGATTCTATTACTAATTAACTAAAAACATTTACATCATTGAACCAGTTAAATCTTTATATCATAACTACAAACATAACATTCAACCATTCACACTTATTAAAACAAGTACAGTTAAGTGACAGAACCTACTTAATCTTTGGACAAAAACAGCAATGGGAGGCCGTTCCTCCCTACCAACTCCTAGAGAGTGCTCAAACAGCGACTCCTCAGGGCCCCCGAGATTGCTCTGCTCTCCCTGGCTGGAACTAGGCGCAGCAGTAGTCAAATACCAGTCTTCAACACTCAGTATCAAATCTGAACTTATCAGTAAGTTCTCCCAGCTAACAAGCTGTAATAAACCAAGTTACTGCAGCAATCCTCTCAGAACAACTTCCTTACTATTTTCCCTTTTTCCCCAAATGAATTTCCCGAATAGCATTCCACCTGAATGTTTCTTCTCTGGAAAATATGTGAGCAGCCTCGGCTCTATTCATTGGGTACTTTTAAAAGATTGCCTAGGTATTTTCGGGTTAGTTGTCATTTAATGAGCCACCTGCTCTGATCCCACTTTCTTGGGGGATCATGACCCCAAATATAGGGAAGTTTCCACCTGCAACTTAGGAAGTGTTTGAGGATGCTGCCACTTGTCTTTTACTTTCCAACTAGTTCCATCCACCAGTTTGACCAGCAACCTCTTTTTAACAGCTCTCCCATGTTGTTGTCTCCACAATTTATTTATTAATAATAAAATATTCTGAATTACATTCCATTTCTGTTGACTCTGCTGAGTCATCAGTTCCTACTTACCATTAAATTTAACATAATGTCTCAGGAATATAATTAAAACAATTAACATTATTTTACAAAATTGGGGTATGTGACATACACACCACCTTAAAATGTAACATTGTCCTCGATGTTACTTATTCTTCATCCTCTGCAACCTCTTGGAATAGATTCGGGTATGCTTCCCACATCTTACTTTCCAGCTCCCAAGTAGCCTATTCAGGACTAAGGTGCTTCCATTGCACCTTCACCTGTCCAATGGCACGGTTCCGCAGAGTAATTTCCCTCCTCCCGAGGATACAGTCCGGTTCCACCAGAATTTCTCCTTCTGATTCCACCTGTACAACATTCCAATCAATCACATGAGTAGCATCATGAACATACTTTTTTAAAATAGAAATATGAAAAACATTATGCACTTTCAAGTTAGGTGGTAACGCTAGCTGATATGCAACTTGACCAATTCTAGATAAAATTTCAAACGGACCATAGTAACATGGTGCTAGCTTTGCACAAATCCCCAGTCTTAGAGAGCTTTTATTTGGTCTTACCTTTATAAACACGTGCTCACCTACCTGGAACTCTTTGGGAGTTCTTTTTAAATCTGCTTGGCTCTTTTGCCGATCCTATGCTACCTTCAAATTTTCCTGCACTTGTTTCACAATTTGTTCAATTTCCTTCAATAATTCAGGTCCTAACACCAATCTATCTACTGGATTATTCCAGGAGATAGGAGTGTTGCATTTACGCCCATACAAACTTTCAAATGGACTAAACTTAGCTGATGAGTGGTAGTTATTATTATATGCAAACTCTGCTAAATGCAAGTAGTCCTCCCACTTACCTGGCTAATCCTTAACATACATTCTTAACAGATCTTCCAGCACCTGATTCATTCTTTCAGTCTGTCCATCTGTCTGTGGATGGAAAGAGGTGTTGAAATTCAGTGTTGTGTTTAATCCCTTAAACAAGGGCCTCCAAAAATTCCCTATGAATTTAGGATCCCTGTCTGAAATGATAACCTTAGGTACTTCATGTAACCTAAAAATCTGCTTTAAAAATATATCAGCTATATTGGCAGTCTTGTAAATAGTCTTGACAGGAATGAAATGTGTTGCTTTACTTAACTTGTCAACCACCACCATAATTGAATCATTCTGATTCTAATTTCTGGGAAATCCAGTAATAAAATCCAAACTTATTATCTCCCATTTCCAACTAGGAATAGGCAATGGTTGCAGTAAACCAGCTGGATGTTGGTGTTCGGTTTTCACTTGTTGACAATCCAAACATTTAGCTATGTATTCAGCTACTTCAGATTTCATATTAGGCCAGAAATATTCTTTCCTTAACATGGCTACAATCTTTTGGTAACCTGGATGTCCTGAGTAAGGTGTTTTAGGAACTTCATCCAAAATCAGCAACTTAACCTTAGACACATTAGGCACATACAGTTTGTCTTTAAACAATAAAAATCCATCTTTATTTAGACTATAACCTTTTATTAAGCTTTCTATAGGTTCTTCTTTAGCTGTAACTTGTAATTTTTGATAAATTTCATCCTATTTTACCCCTTCTATAAGCTGTTCTTTTAAATCAGAAGCATAAGTGCTGATTACTGCTGCAAAGTTCAACTTTGCATTTCTGCTCAAAGCATCAGCCACCTTATTTTCTTTTCCTTTTATGTGTTGGATTTCAAAATCATATTCACTCAAGAAGGCCAACCACCTTGCTTGTCTTGCATTTAAGTTGGGTTGATCTAAAAGGTATTTCAGTCCTTTATTATCAGTCATTAAGATAAATTTTCTGCCTATTAAATAATGCCGCCACATTTTTAAGGCATGTATAACAACAGCAAGTTCTAATTCATAAGTTGCATAATTCTTTTCATGGATCTTTAACTTCCTAGACTCATAGGCAATGAAATTCCCGTCTTGAGTCAGCACACCGCCTAAACCATCATTACAAGCATCGATGCATACCACGAAATCCTTATTAGGATCTGTTATTCTTAGAATAGGCACAGTTGTTAGTAAGGTTTTTAATTTCTTAAAACTCTCCTCACACTTTAAGTTTCAATCGAATTTCTTGCCTTTATTTTGCAAGGAAGTGATTGGATTAGCTATTTTTGAAAAGCCTTCAATGAATCTCAGGTAATAACCAGTAATTCCCATGAATGACCTAACATCTGACATTACATCCTTTGGAACTGGCCAATCTTCGATTACCCGAATCTTTTCAGGATCGACTGAAATCCCTTCCTTAGTCACACGTGACCTAAGTACTAGATTTCATCCTTAAAGAAGTCAGACTTGCTAAACTTCGTGAAGAGCTGTTGCTCTCGCAACTCTTGTAAAACTATTCTCAGGTGTTCTTTATGTTCTGTTTCATTTTTAGAGTAAATTAAGATGTCATCGATAAACACGACAATAAATTTATCTAAGTATTTATGCATTATATTATTCATTAAGCACATAAAGATAGTTGGGGCGTTGGTAAGCCCAAATGGCATTACGACAAATTCGTAATGTACATACCTTGTTCTGAAGGCTGTCTTAAAAATGTCCTCATCTTTAATTCTTACTTGATGATATCCTGATCTCAGGTCTATCTTTGAGAACACTGTAGATTCACGTAGCTGATCAAAAAAATCATCTATGCGGGGCAACGGATATCTGTTTTTAATAGTCATCATTTTTAGTTGGCGGTAGTCTATGCATAATCGCATAGCTCCGTCCTTCTTTTTGACAAAGATGACCAGTGCTCCCCAAGGGGACACACTGGGTTGAATGTACTTCTTATCTATTAATTATTTTAACTGTGATTTTATCTCATTACGTTCTAAAATATTCATACGATACGGAGCTTTCGAGCTAGGTACATCACCTGGCACTAGCTCAATAGTGAAATCCAGTTCCCTCCTAGGAGGTAATCCTGGAATTTCCTCTGGAAAAACATCAGTAAATTCATTTAAAACAGGAATGTCTTCTATTTTTAACTTATCATTTTCAAACTTACTTGCCTCATCTGTAATGGTTACATCATAGGCTTTACACCCTTTCCTGACTGCTCTTTTAAGTTGTAAAGCAGAAATCTGCCTAATTACAGTTTTCCTAGGAACACCTTTAACCTTTACTGGCTGTTCATTATTATTTATGCACGTAAAGGTTTTATCATAACAGTTTAAAACTACCTTATGCTGCTCTAACAAATCCATACCAATCAGTAAATCATACGAGCCAAGTGGTAAAACATTAAGCTTAACTGTAGTTTTAAAATCATCCATCAGTAAAGCACATTCTCTCACATAACATGTTACTTTCCTTTTTAACCCAGCGGCTAATTGAACTAACTAGGAACTATCAAACTTTTCAACAGTCAATTTACACTTTTCCACTATCTGAGGTGAAATGTAACTAAGACTAGCTCCTGTATCAATTAAAATGGTTCCTGGGGTTTGGTTAACCATACCTTCTACTTCCACCATGGAAGTCTGATAATCAGCTTGGCGATTCTCCAACACTGCATTTATTCTAGGCATAGTCCTTGCAAGTTCTCCAATAGTCATTTCATCCTGCACAGTGTGAATATTGATGTTTGACTTTTTCCGATTTGGGCAGACCGAGGCATAGTGCGGGCCATTACATTCCCAGCACTTAACAGGCTCCTTTCGTTCAAAATTCTTAGTGAAATTCCCATGATTATTTGCAGCTTCCTTGCCTTTAAGGTTACTGGAATTATTAGAATTATTAGAAGCACCATTTCTATTTCCCTGGAAGTTCTTACTGTTAGAATAATTTATGTTCTTATTATTCTTGAAATTCTTCTGGGGTACAAATTCCTTTTTCTTGAAATTCGGCTGATTACTGTTTTTTTTAGCCTTCCAGATGGCTATACCTTCTTTCTTCTTGTTCTATTCAAAACAAAAATTTGCTTTCCTCATGGCTTCTTTCAGAGTCTTCAGGTTATCATACTCGATTCTATCCTTGATGTGATATGGCAGATAGTGGAGAAACCGCTGCACTTTAGGTTTCTCATCGACTAAATAAGGTACATACCTCAACAAGCTTAAGAATTTACTGTTTAAATCCTTCATAGTCATGGATCCTAACTTTAATTCGTAAAATTATTTAGCTCTTTCTTCATAATATTGTGCGGATAGAAATTTCTTCTTGAAGTACCTTTTAAAGGTACTCCAATTAACTTCTTTTTCTTTAATCCCCTTGACTCTTTTCAGATCTTGCCACCATATGTCTGCTTTTTTAAAGAGATTATAAATTTCCATTCTTGCCTTCAGCTGATTTGAATAGTTGTATATCTGAAAATATTTCCTCATCCCAGATAACCAGGACTCTTCTTCCTCCCCTTTTTTAGTCTCTCCGTTGAAAGTTGGGGGCTTTATTTTTTTAAACTCCCGAGAAATCTCTTCATATGGTCTGTACTTCTTCTTTCTATCATACAACTCAGCTTCACTACTGTCACTAGTAGTGTAATAGCTTTGTTGTTCCCTGAACCCTTCAGATGATGAAGTGTTTTCAGCTTTTGCCAGCTTCATCTTTTTAGATCCTTTCTGATGGCTAGCTTCCTCAGATTCGGATCCTTTGCTCCTCCCTTCAGTCTGAAATTTTTCCATCAAAATTTGGTTCAACTCTTCCTGAGTCTTCAATATCCTCTCATTGTCATTCTTGATTGATTCCAGGTTCTCTTCTAACATAGGTTCTCTGGACAATTGTCTTGTCTCGGTGTTTTGAGACTCCTCCTGAGCATATTCACCTAGCTTCTCCATACCCGCCTGTTAGATTCAGAAAAAGAAATTTTATGTTCTTTACATAAAACAAAATACAGGTAAGTACATTATTTTTACTCTTCTGTGGAAACTAGTTGGGCCACATTCAGGCCTAGTATTTGAACCATGCTTTGATACCACATGTCAAAACCCCAAATTTTTCTAAAGATTTAAAATTTTTAAATTTACAGAATATTAATATAAATGTAGTTAACTAATCATTTAATTAGTTATATGTTACCAGCTTATTATTTGAATTCATCTGTTAGTTTGCAGAGTAATAGAACAGTTCCTTTCAGTTTACTGACTTGTTTCTTTTTGCGACCATAAGGCGGTTCTATCATGAAAAACTGGGCTTACTTAGCTTCCGAGCTAACGCATTATTTTCCCTCTATTACAGATATACAGATAAGATGTTAGGTGTTGCTAACGAATCTCTAAAGTATTCAATAAATATTTTCTGCATACAAATTTAATTAAGTAGAAGAGTGTACATGCTAGTCAGATTTCTCAAGTGTAAAGAGGTAAAGCATTAACTGATTTCTTTTAAAGTCTTACTGATAATGAAATGAACTCTACTAGTAAGGATAACAGCTATTTTTCCTTCGTAGTAGCAGGATTTAATATTCTTATAGAGTTCTAACCCATTGGATGTTCATACTAATTGCAAGTGTAAAATACGATACATATTTCTTTACTAGCATAGTAAATATGGCAGGATCACAACATCAAAGATCTAATTTTTAAATACTGCACTATACCATGATTGGATTTGCAACTGCAATTGTAGAATGATAAGGAGGTTTAAGTACCAGCTTATATTTTTCTTAATTCAAGAATTAACAAGTTTACTACTTGATACAAGTCATTTTTAAAGTCTTCCTTTAGTCTTTTAAAAATCTGTATAGTTTAGGAATACTATTTCTATTCCATGGTCAATAATTCGATGGTAAACTTATAGATCATTCCCAGTTTCATTATACTCAAATACCACTCTATGATTTTCATAACCATACTATCAAGCAAAGAAGGCTAACCTACCCAAGCTACCTATCATGTAATGACTTTATAATATCTTTTATAATCTTTGAGCTGGAATTTGATCCAAGGCTAATTGTCACAAAAAGATTCTATGACTATTAATAGGATTGTTATTTTACAAGCATGAGATAACCATAAAGTCAAGAGTAAGACCATAATCATAATCAATTCTATATACTTTATAGTATTGTTCCCTTTACCTTCATTTATGAACTAGGGCAATAGATAATATAGAAAATCGGTTTATAAACAAGCTACGCCATGGTAACTATTATTTCCCTTGCTCTTAAATCCCATTAACCAACAATAAAATCCTCCATACATAAATGTGTGACCAAACGATGAACAAATTCTACGTTGTAATGTTTTCTAACATCATTTTAACGTTTAAAAATGTTGATTTTATAATGCAAGTGGTTGACTATGGTATAAAGAACCTTATGGAATCCCCACGATATGATTTGGTTTGTGAAATCATTGGTAAACTTATCGCGGAACTATAATGTTCCTACCCACTGCATGCCAATTATTAAAAGGGTTAAGTGGGCTCATTCCAGCCATGCACTGGCATTTAAAAAGGTTTGACTCAAACCCTAATCGTCATTCTTCCACTTCCTTCGGGCCTCCGGCCGCTCTGTGATAACCTCCTTGTGAACTCCGCTGTTGCATTGTCTGCTAGCAGTCCATATAGTCTTTCTTTTTACAATAATTTTTAAGTACTGTCAGTATACTTGTAGCTCAGACCGTATAATTAGTTCTGGGTTGTACTTAAAATAATAAGAACTCTACTTTATATTAACAGTAATAATAGCTATATTATCCTTCTGACATTACTAAATCCTCTATGTTAATATCCTTAGTTTATCTTATAAGTATATCGAAAGATAACACTTTGTTATATAAATCTTGTGTAATTTATGCTATACTATTTATGTTCTTTTGTAATTCGTTTGTTTTATTAGTTATGATATTTATTTATATATCAAGAATTTAGTTAACTCTATCTAGAGTCTATCTTATGAGCATAGATCTTAACATTCATTTATAATAAAAGAATAACAGCTCTGGAAACTGTTCGAGCTCAGTCTAGAATAAAAGAAGGAAAATAATAAAATGATTTCATTACTAAACATACATAGAATCTAAACCATATTGGTTTGACAGTACGATTCAATTATTATATAACTACTCCTACCTTCAGTTTATTATTCGACATATAATAGTGAAGTTATTCTATTCTGGAAGAAAGAAACTGTAAGGTATAATAGTAGATACATCCGGTCTAATCCTACTCTTTTATTTGTTCTTTACAACAATAAAATTGCTGAAAGTAAAATACTGAACAAGGAAAATAATTTTAACTATAAACTCATACAACTATCAGTAAAACATCTTTTCTGAAAATAGGTAAAGAAACAATCTGCTATTCTACAATCTCATCATGCTATCCTTATTTAAATTTTCCCCTATGCTGGAGTACGGTTTGGTAAAAACCCAGATGTGGAAAAACACAGTGGGTTCTTATTTTTCATTAAAGATTCTATTACTAATTAACTAAAAACATTTACATCACTAAACCAATTAAATATTTATATCATAACTACAAACATAACATTCAACCATTCACACTTATTAAAACAAGTACAGTTAAGTGACAGAACCTACTTAATCTTTGGACAACAACAGTAATGGGAGGCCGTTCCTCCCTACCAACTCTTAGAGAGCGCTCAAACAGCGACTCCTTAGGACCCACGATATTGCTCTGGTCTCCCTGGCTGGAAATAGGCGCAGCAGTAGTCAAATACCAGTCTTCAACACTCAGTATCAAATCTGAACTTATCAGTAAGTTCTCCCAGCTAACAAGCTGTAATAAACCAATTTACTGTAGCAATCCTCTCAGAACAACTTCCTTACTATTTTCCCTTTTTCCCCAAATGAATTTCCTGAATAGCATTCCACCTGAATGTTTCTTCTCTGGAAAATATCTGAGCAGCCTCGGATCTATTCATTGGGTACTTTTAAAAGATTGCCTAGGTCTTTTTGGGTTAGTTGTCATTTAATGAGCCACCTGCTCTGATCCCACTTTCTTGGGGTATCATGACCCCAAATATAGGGAAGTTGCCACCTGCAACTTAGGAAGTGTTTGAGGATGCTGCCACTTGTATTTTGCTTTCCACCTAGTTCCATCCACCAGTTTGACCAGTAACCTCTTTTTAACAGCTCTCCCATGTTGTTGTCTCCACAATTTATTTATTAATAATAAAATATTCTGAATTACATTCCATTTTTGTTAACTCTGGTGAGTCAGCAGTTCCTACTTACCATTAAATTTAACATAATGTCTCAGGAATATAATTAAAAAAATTAACATTATTTTACAAAATTGGGGTATGTGACATACACACCCCCTTAAAATGTAACATTGTCCTCGATGTTACTTATTCTTCATCCTCTGCAACCTCCTAGAATAGATTTGGGTATGCTTCCCACATCTTACTTTCCAGTTCCCAAGTATCCTCTTCAGGACTAAGGTGCTTCCATTGCACCTTCACCTGTCCAATGGCACGGTTCCGCAGAGTAATTTCTCTCCTCCCGAGGATACATTCTGGTTCCACCAGAATTTCTCCTTCTGGTTCCACCTGTACAACATTCCAATCAATCACATGAGTAGCATCATGAACATACTTTTTCAAAACAGAAATATGAAAAACATTATGCACTTTCAAGTTAGGTGGTAACACTAGCTGATATGCAACTTGACCAATTCTGGATAAAATTTCAAACGGACCACAGTAACATGGTGCTAGCTTTGCACAACTCCCCAGTCTTAGAGAGATTTTCTTTGGTATTACCTTTATAAACACATGCTCACCTACCTGGAACTCTTTGGGAGTTCTTTTTAAATCTGCTTGGCTCTTTTGCCGATCATTTCCTACCTTCAAATTTTCCTGCATTTGTTTCACAATCTTTTCCATTTCCTTCAATAATTCAGGTCCTAACACCAATCTATCTACTGGATTATTCCAGGAGATAGGAGTGTTGCATTTACGCCCATACAAAATTTCAAATGGACTAAACTTAGCTTATGAGTGGTAGTTATTATTATATGCAAACTATGCTAAATGCAAGTAGTCCTCCCACTTACCTGGATAATCCTTAACATACATTCTTAACAGATCTTCCAGCACCTGATTCATTCTTTCAGTCTGTCCGTCTGTCTGCGGATGGAAAGAGGTGCTGAAATTCAGTGTTGTGTTTAATCCCTTAAACAAGGACCTCCGAACATTCCCTGTGAATTTAGGATCCCTATTTGAAATGATAACCTTAGGTACTCCATGTAACCTAAAAATCTTCTTTAAAAATATATCAGCTATAATGGCAGCTTTGTAAGTAGTCTTGACAGGAATGAAATGTGTTGGTTTACTTAACTTGTCAACCACCACCATAACTGAATCATTCTGATTCTGATTTCTGGGAAATCCAGTAATAAAATCCAAACTGATTATCTCCCATTTCCAACTAGGAATAGGCAATGGTTGGAGTAAACCAGCTGGATGTTGGTGTTCAGTTTTCACTTGTTGACAGTCCAAACATCTAGCTATGTATTCAGCTACTTCAGATTTCATATTATGATAGAAATATTCTTTCCTTAACATGGTTACAGTCTTTTGGTAACCTGGATGTCCTGAGTAAGGTGTTTTACGAACTTCATCCAAAATCAGCAACTTAACCTTAGACACATTAGGCACATACAGTTTTTCTTTAAATAATAAAAATCCATCTTTATTTAGACTATAACCTTTTATGAAGCTTTCTGTAGGTTCTTCTTTAGCTGTAACTTGTAATTTTTGATAAATTTTATCCTGTTTTACCTCTTCTATAAGCTGTTTATCTAAATCATAAGCATAAGTGCTGATTGCTGCTGCAAAGTTCAACTTTGCATTTCTTCTCAAAGCATCAGCCACCTTATTTTCTTTTCCTTTTATGTGTTGGATTTCAAAATCATATTCACTCAAGAAGGCCAACCACCTTGCTTGTCTTGCATTTAAGTTGGGTTGATCTAAAATGTATTTCAGTCCTTTATTATCAGTCATTAAGATAAATTTTCTGCCTATTAAATGATGTCGCCACATTTTTAGGGCATGTATAATAGCAACAAGTTCTAAGTCATAAGTTGCATAATTCTTTTCGTGGATCTTTAACTTCCTAGACTCATAGGCAATGACATGCCCGTCTTGAGTCAGCACACCACCTAAACCATCATTACAAGCATCGGCGCATACCATGAAATCCTTATTAGGATCTGTTATTCTTAGAATAGGCGCAGTTGTTAGTAAGGTTTTTAATTTCTTAAAACTCTCCTCACACTTTAATTTCCAATCGAATTTATTGCCTTTATTTTGCAAGGAAGTGATTGGATTATCTATTTTTGAAAAGCCTTCAATGAATCTCGGGTAATAACTAGTAATTCCTATGAATGACCTAACATCTGTTACGTCCTTTGGAACTGGCCAATCTTCGATTACCCGAATCTTTTCGGGATCGATTGAAATCCCTTCCTTAGTCACTACGTGACCTAAGTACTGGATTTCATCCTTAAAGAAGTCACACTTGCTAAACTTCGCGAAGAGCTGTTGCTCTCCCAACTCTTGTAAAACTATTCTCAGGTGTTCTTTATGTTCTGCTTCATTTTTAGAGTAAATTAAGATGTCATCGATAAACATGACAATAAATTTATCTAAGTATTTATGTATTATATTATTCATTAAGCACATAAAGACAGTTGGGGCGTTGGTAAGCCCAAATGGCATTACGACAAATTCGTAATGTACATACCTTGTTCTGAAGGCTGTCTTAAAAATGTCCTCATCTTTAATTCTTACCTAATGATATCCTGATCTCAGGTCTATCTTTGAGAACACCGTAGATTCACGTAGCTGATCAAACAAATCATCTATGCAAGGAAACGGATATCTATTTTTAATAGTCATCTTATTTAGTTGGGGGTAGTCTATGCATAATCGCATAGTTCCGTCCTTCTTTTTGACAAAGATGACCGGTGCTCCCCAAGGGGACACACTGGGTTGAATGTACTTCTTATCTATTAATTCTTTTAACTGTGATTTTAGCTCATTAAGTTGTAAAATATTCATACGATACGGAGCTTTCGAGCTAGGTACATAACCTGGCACCAGCTCAATAGTGAAATCTAGTTCCCTCCTAGGAGGTAATCTTGGAATTTCCTCTGGAAAAACATCATTAAATTCATTTAAAACAGGAATGTCTTCTATTTTTAACTTATCATTTTCAGAGTTACTTGCCTCATCTGTAATGGTTACATCATAGGCTTTACACCCTTTCCTGACTGCTCTTTTAAGTTGTAAAGCAGAAATCTGCCTAATTACAGTTTTCCTAGGAACACCTTTAACCTTTACTAGTTGTTCATTATTATTTATGCACATAAAGGTTTTATCATAACAGTTTAAAACTATCTTATACTGCTCTAACCAATCCATACCAATCAGTAAATCATACGAGCCAAGTGGTAAAACATTAAGCTTAACTGTAGTTTTAAAATCATCCATCAGTAAAGCACATTCTTTCACATAACATGTTACTTTCCTTTTTTCCCCAGCGGCTAATTGAACTAACTAGGAACTATCAAACTTTTCAACAGTCAATTTACACTTTTCCACTATCTGAGGTGAAATGTAACTAAGACTAGCTCCTGGATCAATTAAAATGGTTACTGGGGTTTGGTTAACCATACCTTCTACTTCCACCATGGAAGTCTGATAATCAGCTTGGTGGTTCTCCAACGCTGCATTTATTCTAGGCATAGTCCTTGCAAGTTCTCCAACAGTCATTTCATCCTGCACAGTGTGAATATTGATGTTTGACATTTTCCGATTTGGGCAGACCGAGGCATAGTGCGGGCCATTACATTCCTAGCACTTAACAGGCTCCTTTCGTTCAAAATTCTTAGTGAAATTCCCATGATTGTTTGCAGCTTCCTTGCCTTTACGGTTACTGGAATTATTAGAATTATTAGAAGCACCATTTCTATTTCACTGGAAGTTCTTACTGTTAGAATAATTTATGTTCTTATTATTCTTGAAATTCTTCTGGGGTACAAATTCCTTTTTCTTGAACTTCGGCTGATTACTGTTCTTTTTAGCCTTCCAATTGGCTATACCTTCTTTCTTCTTGTTCTGTTCAAAACATAAATTTTCTTTCCTCATGGCTTCTTTCAGAGTCTTCGGGTTATCATACTCGATTCTATCCTTGATGTGATATGGAAGATAGCTGAGAAACCGTTGCACTTTAGGTTTCTCATCGACTAAATAAGGTACATACCTCAACAAGCTTAAGAATTTACTGTTTAAATCCTTCATAGTCATGGATCCTAACTTTAATTCGTAAAATTCTTTAGCTCTTTCTTCATAATATTGTTCTGATAGAAATTTATTCTTGAAGTACCTTTTAAAGGTACTCCAATTAACTTCTTTTTCTTTAATCCCCTTGACTCTTTTTAGTTCTTGCCACCATATGTCTGCTTTTCCAGAGAAATTATAAATTGTCGTTCTTGCCTTCAGCTGATTTGAATAGTTGTATATCTGAAAATATTTCCTCATCCTGGATAACTAGGACTCTGCTTCCTCCCCTTTTTCAGTCTCTCCGTTGAAAGTTGGGGGCTTTATTTTTTTGAACTCCCCGGAAATCTCTTCATATGGTCTGTACTTCTTCTTTCTGTCATACAACTCAGCCTCACTACTGTCACTAGTAGTGTAATAGCTTTGTTGTTCCCTAAACCCTTCAGATGATGAACTGTTTTCAGCTTTTGCCAGCTTCATCTTTTTAGATCCTTTCTGATAGCTAGCTTCCTCAGATTCGGATCTTTTGCTCCTCCCTTCAGTCTGAAATTTTTCTAGCAAAATTTGGTTCAACTCTTCCTGAGTCTTCAATATCCTCTCATTGTCCTTCTTGACTGATTCCATTTCAGTCTTCAAATCCTTTATAGTCTGCATCAGCTCTGAGGAGTGAGCAGTTATCTCTTCTAACATAGGTTCTCTGGACAATTGTCTTGTCTCGGTGTTTGGAGACTCCTCCTGAGCATATTCACCTAGCTTCTCCATACCCGCCTGTTAGATTCAGAAAAAGAAATTTTATGTTCTTTACATAAAACAAAATACAGGTTAGTACATTATTTTTACTCTTCTGTGGAAACTAGTTGGGCCACATTCAGGCCTAGTATTTGAACCATGCTCTGATACCACATGTCAAAACCCCAAATTTTCTGAAAGATTTAAAATTTTTAAATTTACAAAATATTAATATAAATGTAGTTAACTAATCATTTAATTAGTTATATGTTACCAGCTTATTATTTGAATTCATCTCTTAGTTTGCAGAGTAATAGAACAGTTCCTTTCAGTTTACTGACTTGTTTCTTTTTGCGACCATAAGGCGGTTTTGTCATGAAAAACTGGGCTTACTTAGCTTCCGAGCTAACACATAATTTTCCCTCTGTTACAGATATACAGGTAAGATGTTCGGGTGCTGCTAACGAATCTCTAAAGTATTCAATAAATATTTTCTGCATACAAATTTAATAAAGTAGAAGAGTGTACATGCTAGTCAGATTTCTCAAGTGTAAAGAGGTAAAGCATTAACTGATTTCTTTTAAAGTCTTACTGATAATGAAATGAACTCTACTAGTAAGGATAATAGCTATTTTTCCTTCGTAATAGCAGGATTTAATATTCTTATAGAGTTATAACCCATTGGATGTTCATACTAATTGCAAGTGTAAAATACGATAAATATTTCTTTACTAGCACAGTAAATATGGCAGGGTCACAACATCAAAGATCTAATTTTTAAATACTGCACTATAGCATGATTGGATTTGCAACTGCAATTGTAGAATGATAAGGAGGTTTAAATACCAGCTTATATTTTTCTTAATTCAAGAATTAACAAGTTTACTACTTGATACAAGTCATTTTTAAAGTCTTCCTTTAGTCTTTTAAAAATATGTATAGTTTAGGAATACTATTTCTATTCCATGGTCAATAATTCGATGGTAAACTTATAGATCATTCCCAGTTTCATTATACTCAAATACCACTCTATGATTTTCATAACCATACTATCAAGCAAAGAAGGCTAACTTACCCAAGCTACCTATCATGTAATGACTTTATAATATCTTTTATAATCTTTGAGCTGGAATTTGATCCAAGGCTAATTGTCACAAAAAGATTCTATGACTATTAATAGGATTGTTATTTTACAAGCATGGGATAATCATAAGGTCAAGAGTAAGACCATAATCATAATCAATTCTATAGACTTTATAGTATTATTCCCTTTACCTTCATTTATGAACTAGGGCAATAGATAATATAGAAAATCGGTTTATAAACAAGCTACACCATGGTAACTATTATTTCCCTTTCTCTTATATCCCATTAACCAACAATAAAATCCTCCATACATAAATGTGTGACCAAACGATGAACAAATTCTATGTTGTAATGTTTTCTAACATCATTTTAACGTTTAAAAATGTTGATTTTATAATGCAAGTGGTTGACTATGGTATAAAGAACCTTATGGAATCCCCACGATATGATTTGGTTTGTGAAATCATTGGTAAACTTATCGCGGAACTATAATGTTCCTACCCACTGCATGCCAATTATTAAAAGGGTTACGTGGGCTCATTCCAGCCATGCACTGGCATTTAAAAAGGTTTGACTCAAACCATAATCGTCATTCTTCCACTGCCTTCGGGCCTCCGGCCGCTCTGTGATAACCTCCTTGTTCGCTCCGCTGTTGCATTGTCTGCTAGCAGTCCATATAGTCTTTCTTTTTACAATAATTTTTAAGTACTGTCAGTATACTTGTAGCTCAGACCGTATAATTAGTTCTGGGTTGTACTTAAAATAATAAGAACTCTACTTTATATTAACAGTAATAATAGTTATATTATCCTTCTAACATTACTAAAGCCTCTATGTTAATATCTTTAGTTTATCTTATAAGTATATCGAAAGATAACACTTTGTTATATAAATCTTGTGTAATTTATGCTATACTATATATGTTCTTTTGTAATTAGTTTGTTTTATTAGTTATGATATTTATTTATATATCAAGAATTTAATTAACTCTATCTAGAGTCTATCTTATGAGCATAGATCTTAACATTCATTTATAATAAAAGAATAACAGCTCTGGAAACTGTTCAAGCTTAGTCTAGAATAAAAGAAGGAAAATAATAAAATGATTTCATTACTAAAGATACATAGAATCTAAACCATATTGGTTTGACAGTACGATTCAATTATTATATAACTACTCCTACCTTCAGTTTATTATTCGACATATAATAGTGAAGTTATTCTATTCTAGAAGAAAGAAACTGTAAGGTATAACAGTAGATACATCCGGTCTAATCCTACTCTTCTATTTGTTCTTTACAACAATAAAATTGCTGAAAGAAAAATACTAAACAAGAAAAATAATTTTAACTATAAACTCATACAACTGTGAGTAAAACATCTTTTCTGAAAATAGGTAAAGAAACAATCTGCTATTCTACAATCTCATCATGCTATCCTTATTTAAATTTTTCCCTGTGTTGGAGTACGGTTTGGTAAAAACCCAGATGTGGAGAAACAGAGTGGGTTCTTATTTTTCATCAAAGATTCTATTACTAATTAACTAAAAACATTTACATCACTGAACCAGTTAAATCTTTCTATCATAACTACAAACATAACATTCAACCATTCACACTTATTAAAACAAGTACAGTTAAGTGACAGAACCTGCTTAATTTTTGGACAACAACAGCAATGGGAGGTCGTTCCTCCCTACCAACTCCTAGAGAGCGCTCAAACATCGACTCCTCAGGACCCCCGAGATTGCTCTGGTCTCCCTGGCTGGAACTAGGCGCAGCAGTAGTCAAATACCAGTCTTCAACACTCAGTATCAAATTTGAACTTATCAGTAAGTTCTCCCAGCTAACAAGCTGTAATAAACCAAGTTACTGCAGCAATCCTCTCAGAATAACTTCCTTACTATTTTCCTTTTTTCGTCAAATGAATTTCCTGAATAGCATTCCACCTGAATGTTTCTTCTCTAGAAAATATCTGAGCAGCCTCGGCTCTATTCATTGGGTACTTTTAAAAGATTGCCTAGGTCTTTTCGGGTTAGTTGTCATTTAATGAGCCACCTGCTCTGATCCCACTTTCTTGGGGGATCATGACCCCAAATATAGGGAAGTTGCCACTTGCAACTTAGGAAGTGTTTGAGGATGCTGCCACTTGGCTTTTGCTTTCCACCTAGTTCCATCCACCAGTTTGACCAGTAACCTCTTTTTAACAGCTCTCCCATGCTGTTGTCTCCACAATTTATTTATTAATAATAAAATATTCTGAATTACATTCCATTTCTGTTGACTCTGCTGAGTCATAAGTTCCTACTTACCATTAAATTTAACATAATGTCTCAGGAATATAATTAAAACAATTAACATTATTTTACAAAATTGGGGTATGTGACATTGACACAGATCCAAGCTTCTTATGTTTTATTATCTTGAACTACCATTGGATTGATCCATTCTGACTCCTCTACTGGTTCGATGATGCCCATAACCATCATCCTATCAATCTCAGCCTTTACTCGCTCCTTGTATCACGGATTTAACCAATATGGACGTTGTTTCATAGGTTTCACATCTAGTTTAGAGGAATTATCATCTCTCCTAAGTGGCCTGAAATCCCTTTCATCTCCACAAACTTAGTTGGGAATAAATACTAGAATTCATGCAATAGGTTGATAATCTTCACCATAGTTTCCTCATCCCAGTAATATATGATATTGGAAAACTTGGGATTTTCTATTGTCCCAATGTTAACCTTTCACGTATTGATTGGTTGTTGAAGCTCATCCATCAATTTTGTTGGATTTGCAATATCCTGAATCCCTTCTGATTCTGCAATGTTAAGGTTGCAGGGATCATCCCCGTCATCTGGTTCTCTTGTCATGTTATAAAATCCCATCATCAACTGTGCTGGTGATTCTTCATTTGACTCCATTGGATACAGTATTGGAATGACTTCCAATACGATATTGTTGGCGAAAATGTATGCTAATTAATTCCAACTTAAATTGTCAACCTGTGAAGGTAGCTTGTGAGATGCAAACACTACATGTGCAGGGCTAAAGCCTAAACTATCATAGGATAACCTAACCTAGTAATTTGAAAATATTCAATGCTATTTCAAAAGATAACTCTATGCTATTCTAACCTATGAATGAAAATTGAAATTGCAATAAAAAGAAACCACTATTCTAGAAAGCAATGCTTGGTCTAAAAACAAACTAAACAACAGAAGAAAAACTACTTTAAGCAATCAACCAAAACCATAAGAAATTAATCTATCCTATTTATGAATTGAAAATCTATTCTATTTATGCGGAATTAAATATTTATCTAAGAATTCAATTGTAACTAATTATTGGAAAGCGGGAAACTATGCTATATCTAAAGAAACAAACTAATTTACTCTATGAAATTAAACCAAATAGTTAACTACAAAAGCATGATAAATGACTTTTCTAAAGACCAAATGTAAACAAATTCAATGCTAGAAAATAGTAAACTAATCGGAAGCAAACTATCTAATTAACAACTAACTATTAATTGACAAAAGCAGGATAAAATACTATTCTAAAGTCGAGCTATAAACTATATCTGTAAAACAGTAAAACTACTCATAAGAAAATGATCTAATTTCTACTTTGCAAATGGAAAAGGATTTCTACTATTTCTGAAAAGTAAAGACTAATCTACCCAACATAGTTAAAACAAAGACTATCTTTAACTGTGTCTTTATTCCATGGAACTCAAAACCCTATATTCTACGAATTCAAATTAAAAGAAAGTAAATCCTACGAAAGCAAAAGCACAATGACTTGAAAAGTAAAATGCAATTATATTTTCTATCTAAGAGAAAATCAAATAAATTAAACATGTTTAAGCTACCAGTGCTTTTAAGACTAGATTCTATTCCTGTTAAGAGACAGAATTCTAGAAATGGAATAAAACCTGATAGTGATCAAAGGAATGAAGGTAAATACATCAATTGGTGAAGATGAAAGGTGTGATCTAACTATAGAAAAACACAATTCTGAAATTTAAATAAAACCCTACATCAAATTGAAGGAATGAGAGCAAAATGCATTGAACGGTGAGAAAGCGAGACACAATTTTGTTACCTAACTTTGGAAAATGAAATTCTGGATGTTGTATGAAAGCAAACGTAAATAGCGGTGAAGGAATTCTATGACTTTAAACGATTAGATACAGCACTTGAGTGTAATTACGATTTATGAATAGAAAGAGGAAAACATAGTACATGAAAATAGAAACGGTGAAAGAAAAGAGGGCAGAGCTCTACACTTTAGAATTAACACGATCTACCACATGCAAACTTGTAGAATGAAAGTGTAAATAAATTAACATCTATCTAAGACTGAAATTGACAAAATGAAATGTAGAAATAAACTACTTATTTGGAAATGCACACTTGTCACTGAGGGGCCCTCTCAGGCGATAGTGGCTCTAGAGTCACGAACTACTAAGTCACCAAAGCATAAAAATGAAATTGAACCAGGAACAGAGCAAAAATTCCATGTTAATGAATTTTTGAATTTGTACAGTATAATGTATCGCTCCTTTTGATAAAGGCTAAGAGCCTGTATATATAGGATTTTATACATCAGAGATTAATTCTTGGAACTGAATCCATTAAAGATAAAACTGTCAATATTCATTTTCATCCATTAGAGCGAAAAGAAATTTCTACATTGAGGCAATTGGGTCTTGATATTCTTGTGGATGAATAAATGACCTGGGTGGAATATTAGAGGTGGAGAAGCATGAGAGGACCACTACGAACAAAACCCACATTTTTGTTTTTTCCATGAATTCCTTTAAGTATCCGAACAAATGATTTTCGGGGTGCGAATGACAGTTTGAATGAACGTCCAGATGAGAATGATGGTTCGTATGGGATTCCGGATAACCTATAACTGTAATTAATTTAAAAGTTTGATTCCTGGCTGAATTGTTGCTAAGTTGTTGCATGATTTAATTGTTGGGTGCTAGGTTCAAATTATGCTGAGTTCTATTTTTTGTAGAATCATAATATCCATTAAATTCCTCCCTCCTTCTCAGCCATATTATGCACAACTGTGTGTTGGGTGCATTAATCAATTTTTTTCATTATGTTGATTGCTTTCTCCTTTAATCCATTCCTCTAAACCCATCATGCAAAAGAAAATTCGTTATATGTGAGATATGTAATTAATAAAACAAAATAAAATCATGGCATATAATTAATATGCCCAAAACGTATTACATGAGAAATATAATTTGTTTTATAGGAAATCAAGTTAATTTTCCACCATGACTATTTAATATTATATAAGTGGCTTGTATGGTGTGAATATTAATGTTTACCATATATTTTTTGTTTTAAGTGGAAACTTTAAATCATTACAATTTTCCACATTTATTAAATTTCCATGAGCTTAATTAATTTAGGATTAGTAAACTTGAAATAGATTTATGAATAGTTAAAAAGATAATGATTATTTTAATATAATATCTTTTCAATGATTCATTTGTTTGAAATTTAAACTATTACAAACCTTAGCATAGATTCATGGTTTCGATTTGCACATGCATGATCAACAGGTTCAACAAAAACTAAGAGGCAAAACTAGTAAGCCAATAGAAAACATGCTATCAAACCTAGTTCAAAACTCAGGGTCAAAAGAAGGGATGAACGGAGTATCATAATTTTGATCATTTGCGCATTTAATACATTAAAAATAACATATTACGCTTATTTTACATTTACGATATTTTAATTAATAAAACAAAGTAAAAGATATCCCTTTTAAAGATATATGTATTAAATTATGGTAAATATGCCAGGAAATTAATGGAAATGAAATCATGATAAAGGAAATTTTTGGATCCTAACAGATATTGCAAATATGCTATAGCGTGCAGTGTATCAACGGATTCATACTGGTGAAACTAAAAGTGTGAGCGAAACCGATTGTCAAATATTCCCAGGTTCGGATCTCTCTTCACAGATCTGCAGAAATATACCATTGCCTTGGTATTTTGTCCAATGTGTGGACAAAGGTATGTACCCATTCCTCCTTTGGTTTTGATACCCATGCATTCTTACATGCGACCAAATGATCATTTGGATGATGTCTTCCATCTTACTTCACACCTGGATATTGTTCTACTTTGTTGAATCAAACCTCCATGAGTCTGTGACAGTAGTGCCATATTTTCATCAAATATTATGTGTCTCCCACCATCTCGTCGGAGTGGCCTTCTGTTAGAATAATCAACCCATAGTTACCTACCTTAGACATTAATTTAATTATTTTTGTCTTATCACCTAGTTTCTTAGATTCCATTCTATGCTAGTTCCTTCTACAAGTCCCAGAAGTCAACACATGCTAAAACTGAGTCATGGAGCATTTGGAAAACATCCTAGAAGCCCAACTTAGCATGTCTGCTTTATTCCAAATCCTCCAAAGTGCATATCTGCTTTTTCTGAAAAGTTGCCTTGTTTTTTTCTGATTTAAGGAAAAAGGAAAAGTTAGACTAGGTGTAGTTGACTTTTTTTTTCCCACATCATCCTCCCTCCTTTTCTCCAAATAAAAGCATGTATGAGTTGTATTTCCATCCCTCTTCAGATTTCCCACTTGACTTAGCAAATTCGTGAGCATCTTCATAGATTTGGAAACTGCTTTATGCACCTATGGGGGATTTGACTAGATTTAGTAAGCCTACTTTTTGACTATTTTAAATGTCATCTTTATGCATTTGATTCTCTCATGTAATGATATATTTCAGAAGCCTATTACTTCACAAGGTTGGATATTGTACACTTATTGAATACAGATTAGTGTTATGCTCCAATTTCAGTCTCCTTTGGTGTGAATTTTGCATGTTTGATTAGAAATTTTGTGAGTTGAATTATTTTATCTCTTGGGTTCAATTTCCACATGGTATTAGAGCCTTTGTATATCGATTTCTCTCCTTCCTTATTACTATTGCGGGTTCGACATCTTGACTAGGAGCGCATTCTACTGACTAGAGGGCAGAGTTTCTGAGCTATGGACCAATCTTAGAAGATCATCTTGAATCCATTCAATTTATTTGAGTGAAAAGATGAGATGGAGATATTTTTGAGAGTGAAAGGTATCTACAAGGTGACTATGGAAACTGAGGCAGAGCCCAATGTAGTTGTAGAGAAAATAAAATGGCACAACAGGAGGGATGAGGCCTATGGTCTTTTGTGTTTGAGAATTTCAAGAGACCTCCTCTTCCATCTTGATGGATTGACACCACCAAATGAAGTGTGGGAGAATCTAGAAGATATTTTTGGAAATAAAGATGAGATGAGAGGACATCAAATCAAGAATGAGCTGATCTCCTTGAGTCCCAGTAGCTTCGAATCATTGCAACTCTACTTTTCCAAGTTTAAGGCCCTTGTTTTGTAGTTGAAATAGTGTGGGATTGAAAAGAAGGAAGAGAAAATAGTTTTGGCCATACTCTCTAATCTTGGTCTTGACTATTAAGTGTTTTTTTCGACCTTCCATGCCACCAAGTTCACAACTCAAGCCTGGAAGATGCCTAAGCTTGCAGAGTTCATGGAATCCCTCACACAGGAGCAAGATAAGTTGGTGATGATGGGCACCATCAAACCTTCCAAATACCAAGATTTGGTTGCTGGAGATTCAAGGGTGGATTCAAAAAGCAAGAAAAAATCTAAAAATCCACCTGAGCAAAAGAGAGACAAGAACAAGTATCAAGAGGAGCCCCAAGGTTCCAAGAAGAACTCCTAGAAGAAGAAGAACAAAGGAGAAATGAGCAAGTGCACATACTGCAGTAAGGGCTATCATCCTGAGAGCTCTTGTATGAAGAAGAAAATTGACATGTTGATCCAACTCCTGGAGAAGAATAACATCTCCCTTCCTGATTGCTCAAAGAAGAGGGAAGGAGGATAAAATTCAGAGGAGAGAGAGAGAGAGTACATTCCTTGGTTGCTGGCACATCAAGCTCACCTAGCTTCATCATAGACTTTGGAGCTTCTAGACATATGGTTTCGACAAAAGATACATTCTCCTCTCTTGACATGTCTAAAGGCCCACCAATAGTTTTGGGAGGTGACTCTCTCACTAACAATTTGGGGAAGGGAAGGATTGATATTGACCATGGTAAGTTCAATAATGTGTTGTATGTTGTAGGTCTTGCCTCTAATCTCTTGTCAATGTATCAGATGACTTATACTGGGTCTCCAAAGAAGGTCATCTTCTCCCCTGATTATGTTGAAATCAGTGAGATTTGGAATGGTAAAGTAATAGAAAAAGGTGTTGTAGATCACACTTCGAAGGTATACAAGTTTTTCCATTTTCTACCCTAATCAAACCCCTATGCTCTTCTGATTCATGCTAATGAAGAAAGCAAGCTTTGGCATAAAATATTTGGCCATCTTAACTATAAGTATCTTTCTGATTTGAGTGAAAAGGATATGGCCATAGGGTTACCAAAGATCAAGTTTTCTAATGGAGTCTGTCAAGGTTGTATCCTAGGAAAACACCCAAAGCACAAGTATGAGAAAGCTAGTCATGAGAGAACCTATGCACCTCTTGAGCTGATCCACAGTGACATTGCTGGTTCATTCCCTCATATGTCCATGAGTCAACCCAAATATGCACTAACCTTAATAGATGACTTTTCCAGGTATTGTTGGGTTCACTTCCTAAAGCATAAGTCTGAAGTTTTTGACCTCTTCAAAGTCTTTAGAGCCTTGGTTGAAAACCAGTGTGGGAGGAAACTAAAGATCCTTATATTTGACAATGTTGGTGAGTATTTCAAGTCTGAGTTCATTCAGTATTGTAAATATGTATATTTTCAGAGACAACATTCAATCCCTTACACACCACATCAAAATGGTGTTGCTGAGAGAAAGAACAGATCACTGAAGGAGATGGCAACCTACATGATGGAGGCTAAGAATTTGCCACCAAAGTTTTGGGATGAGGCTATAAACTATGCATCCTAAATCCATAATAGGGTGCCTCATAAGTATCTTGATGGTATGACTCCTTTAGAATCTTGGAGTGGGCACAAGCTAGATGTGACCCATTTCAGGATTTTTGGCTCAAAGGCTTGGGCTAGAATTCCAACTGAAAAGAGGAAAGCTTTGCAGCCCCAAATACAAAAAAGCCTATTTGTTGGTTATTCTGAAGATTCAAAAGGGTACAAGCTGATCAACTTGGGCACTAACAAATCTTTCATTGAAATAAGTGTTTAGTTCCAAGAAGAGCCTTTAGTAGCAGTTGAAGTTGGAGAGTCTTCTTCACCACCAGATCCATTGGTTGTAAGTGAAGAGACTAATGAGTTTGCTGATTTTGATATGTCTGATAATTATGATTTGATTGCAAATCCTAACAGTCCTACAATACCAAAATTGGCAGCAAATACCATTCATGCAGCTGGGGAACTAGCTGGAAATCCTAGTGACACTAGGAGGACTAGATCTCAATTTGAGAGTGCCCTTTGTGTGAAAGATCCTTTATTTGCTAAGAAGTGCTATATGATGGTTGAATCAGATCCATAGACATATGAATATGCAATACATGGTACAATATGGAAAACAACCATGAAATAAGAATTCAGCTCGCTCTAGAAGAACAACACTTGGGAACTGGTTGATCTTCCCCTAGGGAGGAAGCTAGTTCAATGTAAGTGGGTTTTCAAGATCAAGTTTTCTACTGATGGTTCACCTTTGAAATATAAGGCAATAGTAGTAGCCAAGGGATACTCACAAGTATATGGTATTGACTACAATGAAACCTTTGCACCATTGGCAAAGATGGACTCCATAAGGATAGCTCTAGCCATTGCAGCTTCAAAGTAGTGGGAGGTACATCACATGGATGTGAAGTGTGCTTTCCTAAATGGAGATATCAATGAAGATATTTACATGTAGAAACTTGAAGGGTTTGTTTCTAATCCATATTTAGTATCCAGGTTAAAGAAATCATTGTATGGGCTCAAGCAAGCCCTCAGGACATGGTATGCCAAGATTGATGGCTTTTTGCTATCACTAAGTTTTGCTCGATGCAAGTCTAATACTAATCTCTATTTGAAGCTTATTCATGGTTCTTTGATGATTATTTTCTTGTATGTGGATGAACTTCTGATTACAGGAAGTTCAAAGAAAGAGATTGCCTCCTTGAAGGATGCAATGAACCATGCATTTTCTATGACAGGTTTGGGATTGTTGAGCCAATTCTTGGGTCTCAAAATTGCTCAATCACAACATGGAATAAAAGTACATCAGTCCAAGTTTTCTTTGGATTTGTTGAACAAGATCAACATGAAATATTGCAATCCAAACAAGACTCCCTTCCTTTCAAGAGTTAAGCTTGAAGAAGTAGGTTCTTCTCCTATGGTAAATAATACACTGTATAGGTAGTTGATTGGGTGTTTTATTTATCTTACACACACTCGACCTGATATATATTATGCAGTTAGTGTGGATTCAAGATACATGGATCAGCCTCATGAGATCCACTGGATAGAAGCAAAAAGGATCCTAAACTTTGTTCAAGGAACAAGAACTCATGGGATCTTCTACAAAGCAAAATCTGATCTTGATTTGATTGGGTTTACTGATAGTGAATGGGCAGATGACAACATAGATTGAAATTCTACATAGGGATATGTGTTCATGCTTGCAGAAGTATTAATCAACTGGTCAAGCAAGAAGTAGAGTTCCATATCACTCTCATCTACAGAAGTAGAGTATAGAGGAGTTGTAAATGCAGCAACTCAATGTTTGTGGTTGCAGGTGATACTTGGAGAATGTGGTTTCGAATTAGATTTTTCAACTATTTTCTACTGTGATAATCATAGCACCATTCAAATCTGCAATGATCCAGTTCAGAGACAGTGAACCAAGCACATTGAGATCCATATGCACTACATTAGACAGCTTGTGCATGATGGCACCATTGATCTACTCTTCTATGCATCTTCAAAACAAGTAGCAGACATATTCACCAAAGTTTTTTGTGAGAAGACCTTCAGCAATCTCAAATCATTACTAGGGATTTCTAATCATGCTGTGAAGCATGATTGAAGAAAATATTTCTAAAATTTTGTTTTTTCTGTCCATGTTTAAGGGAGGATTTTCCCACTGGGTTTTTGCCTCTTTCCTTGGTTGTATGGACAGGCAGCATGTAAAGGCTGACTAAGCCTTGTTGCTAGGACCTATAGTTTTCTGATATTTACTCATAAATTTAGGCTTAAGGGGGGGTGTTAGAATAATCAACCCATAGTAACCTACCTTAGATGTTAATTTAATTATTTTTATCTTATTACCTAGTTTCTAGATTCCATTGTATGCTAGTTTCCTTCTACAAGTCCTAGAAGTCAAAACATGCTAAAAATGAGTCATGGAGTGCTTGGGAAACATCCTAGAAACCCAATTTAGCATTTCTTCTTTATTCCAGATCCTCCAAAGCACATATCTGCTTTGTCTGAAAAGCTGCCTTGTTTTATTCTGATTTAAGGCAAAATGAAAAGCTAGACTAGGTGTAGTTGACTTGTCTTTTTCCCATATCATCCTCCCTCCTTTTATTCAAATAAAAGAATGTATGAGTTTTCTCTCCATCCCTCTTTAGCTTTCCCACTTGAATTAGCAAATTTGTGAGCATCTTCATAGATTTGGAAACTGCTTTATGCACCTATGGGGGGTTTGACTAGATTTAGTAAGCCTACTTTTTGACTATTTCAAATGGATTCTTTATGCATTTGATTCTCTCATGTAATTATATATTGTAGTAGCCTATTACTTCACAAGGTTGGCTATTGTACACTTATTGAATATAGATTAGTGTTATGCTCCAATTTCAGTCTCCTTTGGTGTGAATTTTGCATGTTTGATTAGCAATTTTGTGAGTGTAATTGTTCTATCTCTTGGGTTCAATTTCCACACCTTCAATGCGTTATCGAATCTGAATAACCATTTTGGTTTAGATACTTTACCTTTGAATTTAGTGAGAAACTTAACCACATTAGGTAATCTTTCATAGGTCGACAAATCAATAGTTTTCATTGCGACCCAGCTTAATTATTGAGTGATCTGTCCATATTTTTGAATCGATACTTCATGTAATATGTTCTGCTAGTTTTATAATGAATCATCAGAATCTGATGATGCAGATCTAGAGCTTTTCCAACCTAGCTCCCCGTCTCTGGTGGGATGGATGTAGTCTTCATAGATGTTGTAAGCATGCTCCCACAACTTTGTCTTTCACTGGTTCCACATATCATCGTCCTTTCTTAGGATCCAAAGGTACAATGATGTGCATGTCGATATTTTCAAAATTCATTACCCTTTTCTTAAAATTGATCACCAAAATATTTTTATTTTCCCATCTGATCCCCAATAGTGTGGGATAGGAATTATTGTCATCTACTATCTCAATGATGTCAAAATTGGCATATGTATGCAATCCTTCAACTTCGAAAAGTAAGTGAGGTACCCGACGAATTGGAGATACTTTGGATTGGTTCACCAACTATAATTGTATATCCTACCATACCAATTTAGGTTTTTCCATCCACTCCTATGCTTTCTTTGTCAAGATCTTGACATCAGATCCTAAATCCAATAAGACCGAGTCGACATCGTCATCTCCAATATGGGAATTCATCCTCATTTCCCTTCATGTCTTCTTCTTATGCATAGAATTCATGTCATGTTCTTATCACCCCTTCTCCTAGTGATTCACCAACCTTGCGATCTCAACTAATACGTTTGTATCTTTTTATAGCGACATACAAGTTTCTAGGAAATTTTGCAATGTTTCAATCCTCCGCGATGGTCTTTAACCATATGTTAAAGCAAAAAGTAGGTTCCATTTCATATATAGGAATCTTACATGTATTCCTGCTCAAGATTTTGCGAGTGTCGAATAAATTTTCCTTCTTAGTGTCAACATCGAATTGGACCTTCTTACGAGCTGCCAATCATATCTGCGGAATTGGACTATCATCTCTTGTTTCCGCACCTCCTGTAGTTATGACTCCAACATCTGCAGGTTGAGTCCATGGTTCCTCTAAATTTGTTCCTATAGTTGGTCCTTGATTTTGATTCTGAGGTTGGTTCACAGCTTGGTTCATATTCTGGTTCACATTTTGGTTTTGTTTCTATGGAGGTGGAACATTCTTTGCTTGCCACTTTGTGATTAGCTAGGGATATCCTTTGACAGTATGATCTGCAGTGGTACAATAAGTACACTACGACTGAAGGTTTGGGAAGTCTCACTAACAATGTCCAAATACACCACAATTATAACATTGTACAGGTCCACGACCTCATCCCCTACCTCCTCCTTGAACAAAGCCTCCATTTTGACCTCCTTGAAATACTCCATAGAATCCATCTTACTGGTAGTACTGGGGTTGATTAAACTTTTATTGCTGCTAATTGGGCTGTAGTGGAGCATACTGCAGATGCATATACTACAGATAAGTGAACTACAGATGCAGCTGATTATACTGCATCTAGCTGTATTGTGGTTTCTTTGGAGAAAATTGTGGTTGCTGCTACACAAACTGTGGTTGCTGCGGTTGTGGACTCTCCATCAATTGTGGTTCTTCTCCTTTCATGAAGCATGTATCCATAGTTATTTATTGGAGAAATTCATATGCTCAATGATCCTTTTCTTCATGACCAACAAAACGACAAAAAATGAAGAAAAAATTTGTAGGTCTCGATACTACCTTCTATAGATATACACATTCCTTGTGTCGATGTCCTCAAGTTTGACAAATTCGACACCATGGAAACCCTCCTTGACTCAATGGATTAGGATTTCTAGCTTGTAAGTAATCGCATAAATCCAGACAATGATATTTATGATGTCCTTTAGTGCGACATTGAGTATACCATACTTCTTCATGGATGTCCTTTCCTTTCTTGATATGATGCAACTGACTCATCAAATTCTCCATTTTTTATTGGATTTGATTCATCCTAATGCCCATTTCCCCAATAGGTGAATCCTCCAGCTTCATCATGATCTCCAAAGCCTCATTTTGTGTTGCAATCCTTTGTTGCATTAGCGACATTTGGATGTGTAGTACCAATGCTACAATGAACCATTCTTTGTGTTGCACATCACTCATTTTGAAGCTTACCTTAGCCACTAGTGTCTTGAATCATTGATAAAATCCCATACTAACTCATTCAGATACTGTTTGATTTCCTTCAATTCAGCAATGTATTGCGACTTAGATTTTGGTTTCTAAAATTCATCAATCAACCCGATCCTGATATGCGCTAATGTATTCTATGGATTCCCTGCTGGGACCTGTACAAATTTCATGTACCAATCTAATGTGTGACCTCAAAAATTTGTCGAAATTTGCCCTTCTTAATGTCTTCATATTGGACTTGTTTTGCAGTCCATACCGCTTTGCAGAGAAACCAATACTGCTCAGGATATTCTATCTTGTTCCCATAGAACAAAGGTAGTTTTACATCATCTCCTGCCATTCTTGTCCTTCTTCTGGTATTCTCCAATATGCTACTCTTACTCCTACGGTGACAAACAAGGATTTCTTGAGATGATATGGTGTTTCTTTCTGAATGTGGTGGAGTGCACGAAGGTGTAGTTACATTTTTGCTTTGGTTTGTTCCTTCCTTGTACTTGGGTGTATTCTGGTCGTCTCCTTAGTTGTTGTAGGGTCGCTTAGTCCTATGTGATATTCTCTCATATTTTCTTGTTTCAGTCTCACCAAAACTATCGTCAGTCCTCTGCCTCTTCTCTTTCCAAAACCTCACCCCACTTCGCAAAATACCACACTCTTCCTTGACTTCCCTCAAAGTCTCATCGTAACTCCCATCCATCTTCCCTGTAACATCCAACCCACGTATCTGCAGTACGTGTAACCTACACACACCAAGGTTTTACTTGTCAAAGTTCATTTTCAATATACATTTTTCACAAATGAGCATCTTAATTCACAATAGAAAATACAAAAGGAACCTACCTCTTGGTCCTTGGAAGGATTCCCTTTCTACGTTGCTCTAAAACTTGACTACGTCGACATCAAAATTAGTAATATAGCCTTCCAAAAGAATGTCGATCCACACTTCAACGACCCTTGATGCCTTGTTGTCTACCTCTTTCAGTCACTATATCAATTTAGGGGTCCAACAAGTAGGTTCACGTCCTTGGAAATGTATTTTCTGGTAGGTCAGTTGTGCCAACCACTCGTACAAGATAATTGGGAACTCGATGAAGAAATATTCGTGGATATCAAAGTAGACATGTCTTCCCAACCACTCTTATGTTGTCAGTATAGAAATCCTGTTTTTTCCTACTGCGAATTATCGGGCCTTCTAGTCGAATCGGTCCTAGATATCCATCTTTGTTAGATGCCACAACATGTCCTCTTCATTCTCATACTATGGTCCCAACAAAGGAACCATTTGTTGACACAATCCTGTTGACATGGGTTCACTCACTTTTGACTCTATTTTTTATGGGATCTCCCTAAACACCGACCCGAGCAGGTCTTACCCTATACAATAACACCTACGAAGCAAATGAGGTCTCACCTAAGATGTTTGAGGGGGGGCTGCAAGAACCAAGTTTCCACATAAAAGAAGAGGAATTGCACAAATATTCTTTCTCTGTCGCAATATTAACCATAGATTGATATGGGGGTTTTCACTTTAACATAAATTATTCATTAACAAACACAACATATACTATTCATCCTAATTCTCATCAGGTTTACTATTGCATCATTTTATCAATCAGCAAAGAGATAAACAAGTATGAACACATTCATTATGAGAAGACTTCTCATCATAAGTAAAACATTAAGACATTAGATCGCAACATGCATCACTCATATCAGAACAATTAACCACAGAAACAACCATCACAGGATAAAATATCACATCGCATACAAAAGACACATGTAATTTCCAACAACACTCACATATTATTATCCTTCATAGTTTAACATACACCTTCAAAACTCGGCAAATAGTTTACTCAAAAGATCAAGAAAAGATTCACTCTGAAAATATGATCTCAAATTTTTCCAAAACATATGATGATCTTGATCCAAATATTTTTTTCTACTACACTTCTAATTCTTTATATAGGCTTTTTCCTTACTAAAAGGTACACATCTAACTAACTTTATAACTAACTCAGAACAAAAGTACCAAAAATGGCACTAAGATGACCCTTGTCGACATCTTTGTATTGCACAATCTCTTTCCGCCTTTATTGCTATCGCACCATGCGCATACAAACTGCCTGCCAACAGAATTAAAAATGTGGTTATTCTATGGGAGAAGGAAAAGAAATTAAAGTTGAAGCAATAATTGTTGTTACTTGAAGAGGAGATTGATCATATATTTTCTAGTAATGCCTCTGGTATATTCTCTAGTGTGATTAAAGAATAGTTAGATAGCTTGGATTCTAGTAAATCAAAGATTTTAAAAACTAAAGAGGAGTCCTAGAGACTCAAAAGTCAGGAAATTCGGGTTTCTTAAGGAGATAACAATACAATATATTTTTTATAAATTTGAAAACCAACGAAGAATTGTAAATGATATTTGGGGCATGAAGGATGATGAATAAAATTTGGTTACTTCTTAAAAATATATGGAGGTGAAAGTTTTTTATCATTTTAAAAATCTCTTTAAGAACCTAGAACAAATTTTTTTTGGATATTAGATGCAAGCTGTGCAAAATTATCCTAGGTTTTTTTCTCATGAGGAGGGTGAAAAGGTTGGAGAGCATGTATCTCTCATTAAAATTGAAGGGGTTTTAATATTTTTGCAAAATGAAAAAGTCATGGCCTAGATGGGTGGGCTATAGAGTTATTTTTAGAACTTTTTGATTTAGTGGAGGGAGAACTCGTGGAGGTTGTGAAATAATCGAGAGTGCAGGTGTATGTGTCTGGGTCTTTAAACTCAACTTTTGTAGCTTTAATACCAAAGAGAGAAAATCCATAATCATTTAATGATTTTACACCCATATCACTTTGTAATTTGGATTACAAGATTATTACAAAAGTGATTTCTAACAAAATTAAGCCTAAGTTGATAGAATTTATGTCAAAAGAACAATTTGGTTTTATATCCAATATACAAATACTCAATGCAATCGGGGTTTCCCAATAAAGTTTATATACTATTAAAACCAACAAATTGTAAGACCTGGTATTAAAAATGGATCTTGATCAATCTTATGATAGAGTGGACTAGACATTTCTCATGTTGATTTTGTTACAAACTGGGCTTCCTCTAGAGGTGGTTGATTGGAATATAGCTTTTGTAACCTCAACCAATTTTGCAGTTTTGGTAAATGGTTCCCCTCCAAGATTTTTTAAAGGCTCAAGAGGACTTAGACAAGGTTGTCCTTTGTCTCCATTGTTATCACATTGTTATTCCTTTTAGTTGTGGAGGGATTAAGTAGAATAATTGGAAAAGCGAAAAGGGAAGGAAGAATTTTTGGTATCAAAGGTTCTTTCATTCATTGCATAACACATTTGGTTTTGTGGATGATGTGATGTTATTTAGGAATGCCAAATTAGAGGATTGGGAATTTTTTATGGAATCTTTAAAAATTTTGTGAAGCTACAAGAATGGAAGTGCATGCAATGAAATCAAAATTTCTACATAATAGAATTGCAGATGAAGTTTTGGGCCAGATTATTTCTCTTTTTCCTTACAGAGTTGATCATATTAATTTTGGTTGTAAACACTTGGGTTATTTTTCAAAAATTGGCAATTATAGGAGAGATGTTTGTATTTGGCTTTTGAGGAAAGTTGAGAAAAATATTGGGAAGTAGGTTTTTAGGTGATTGACTCTGGGAGGTAGATTGATTTTAGTGAATTTCGTCTTGGAGATTATTTTAGTTTATTGGATCTCCCTTGCTAAGATTCCTATGTCAATTATTCACAATATTAGACAATGGAATGCTGAATTTTTTGTGGGGTGGAAGCTGTGAGAGGAACAAGATACATGTGTTTAGTTGGGAAAGAATTTCGCTTCCTAAGAAAATGGGAGGTTGGGGAATCAAGAATCTACACTGGTTTATCCTGGAGCTTAGTTTAAAGAGTATTTGGAAATGGATGTTTGGTCGAGGTATATGGAGAAAGGTTTTAAAAGTAAAATATTTAAGAAATAAGTTTGTGGATGAGTCACGATTCATTACCCTTTAAAATATATTTCAAATGCATCAAATTTTTGTAACGGTTTTGTAAAGTCATATCCATGGTTGGGATCTTGGTTATCATGGAAAATAGGAAATGGAAAGCAAATTATGCTTGGATTAGACCCTTCTTTTGGAGGTGAATTATTTTATAAGATTTCTCATCCTCTTACATTTTAGCTTATGAATCATGGCTTTATACTTTTTCCTCATGTAAATAGAATAAAATTTGTGAAAACTTCTTCTTCCTACTAGTTACTAGTAGAGGATTTGGGTTTAATAGGGGACCTAGCCGTGCGGAAAAATACTTTTTTTTTCAAGATTAAATCATGTTGAAATTAGTTTTTCAGACTTTGAGGATGAATTAGTTTGGTTAGGGAATGGTACAAATGTGTAGGTGAGTGCCAAATCTACTCACGATATTATTTCTTCTTCCTCTGCTGAGGTAGTTGAGAAATGGTGGCATAATATTTTTGGAAATGGAATATTCCCTTGTAACTAAAATGTTTCAATTGGATTTTCCTTGAAAATAAAATAATGACCCGGAATAATTTATTAAAAAAGATAGAGTTGGTCCAAATATTTGTTGACTGTGTAAGAAGGATTCTAAATCATTTAATCATATAATTTTTAGCTATGAGTTTTCAAACGAAGTCTGGTTGGCAGTGAGTGAAATCCTATAGTTACCTAAGGTGTGGGGTTCCGCTTCTTTTGAATTAAGCTTGAAATACTGGATTAGTGATGTTCATCAATATAAATAGGTTCCTTTATTTGTTAGTTGGGGCCCGTGGAGATCCAAGAATGGTGCTATATTTGGGAATGTGTTTTTTTAATGCAATTGTGGTCACCTCTAAAATTGTGGAAGTGTTTTTGGAATACTATAAAATGGAAAAGATCAAATTTCTTGGGAATATTTCGGATCCCTTTTGGTTTGAGAAGAGATGAGTGTTGTTTCTTAAAATTAGTAGTAGTCATTACTTCACTTATGGATGGGTTGTGGGAAAGGAAAAAATTCCAGAGATGAGATGTTGTCATTATGGGGTCATCTTTTTATGCTTCTAATAGAGGTATTTAATCTCTACAGGTGTTGGGAGACACCAAATTTATAATTGATTGGGCTGCCGGGAAGCCGAATCTTCAAGTGGTCTCTTTGGATCAATGGTTCTCTAGAGTTAGACAACTTCAAGGAAATTTCAATGATATTTATTTTGATCATGTTTATCAACAAATGAACTGTTTAGCACATGGGATTTCAAAGAAAGCATTGGAATTACTTAAGATTTCTTCATTTCAAAGAGTTTTCAGACAACTTGTTGTTTGCTAGTGGATCCATTTGCGCATACTAATTTAGAAGTCTTTATGGATGACGATGGTAGGAAATCTATATTTTGTGAGTGTGTTTTGTTTCTGATGTAACAATTTTTGTTTTAGAATGTTTTTGGGTGTATATGATAGATGAATTATGTACATGAGGGAATCCAATCTTAGAAATGGGTAGATTACGTTGAATCCAATTTAAATCAGATAAGAACACATGAATTTCAGTTCTTTTAGATTGAAAGATGATCACGTAACAATCAATTTTCTCTTTGATTCATATTTATGAATAACAAAAAAATATGCTCTTTATTTGTGAAAAAATATTAACTATGCAATTTGGAAAATATAAATGGGGTGATAGATATCGAGAAGTACATGCTTAAATAGTGGAGGAATTAGAATGATCCGCTAATTAAGAGAAATTTGTGATAATGTATGGTTATATGTCATGGATAATATTGATGAATGTGTAATTAGTTAGAATAATTGTATTCTCCTATAGTTTATAGATTTATTCTAAGTGTGGAACAAGTTCTTAACATTGTATTTTTTAAGGATTCTAATATTATACTTAAGTATAGTATTCTAAGCTATTGTTTTTTATTGACAAAAACATGTTTATAGATAGGTAGGCGAATATTAAATATGAAATAAAATTAACACTGAAATGTGTAAATTTTGGCAAATATTATGATAAAAAAACATATTTTATGTAAATATAGGCGATATTAGACACTAAAAATTACCAGATAGTGAATTTATTTTTTGAAAAAAACCCAAAAATAGCCAATTGGCAAAATTTCGTCCCTAAAAATTACCCTAGTTCTTAAGTTTTTCTTATTTATTATTGTTTGGTTCTTAAATTTTTCTTATTTATTATTGTTAGAGTTTCTCAATAGGTTAATTACAAGTGATTCATAGAAAATATTAATAAACCTTTGATGATGATAAAAATATGATTTTTTTATTCATCTAGTTCAAATTATGGGTGGAATTTTGTCTATGCAAACGATTTTTGAAATTATTAAAAGTTTATGTGAGTTTTTGAGATAGCAATAATACTTAATTTAAATTATTTATGAATATTTAACATCTACGACATAGAGGTAAACTCAGGAAAATAATTTATAATGATGAATTTGTCATTAAATTAAGATTGAGTAATGTATATGTGAAAGTTTCATATTTGGTCATTAACGTTTTTTTTTAATAAGTAGCATTTTTAGTTGAAAAGATAATGAAATGATTGAGACATCTTTACATAATCATTAGAAGAAAGAGTAACAAAAATTGCTACCTAGATATAAGGATGTGACTTAATGAATTAGGTAGGATGTGATTAATTAGAATTTTATACGATAGATTCATGTTGATGGTTGAAAAATTGATAGCTTAAATCACAATGAATGGTTATTAGTCGTCATTTCTATAATATTGTCGTTTCTAGAATAGGGTAAGAAAAATGCAATGAATTTATTACCTCGAAAGAAATAGTGTTCTTTGACTTTAATTTCTCATTTGCATGTACTATCAGTGTTAGGAAAACAATATCCTTGAGTCATATCATATAGAGTGCAAGTTCATGCACCTTTAGTCTCTTAGAAAATTTGTGGAACCAATTTAGGGAGATAATGTAATTTGGGGATATGATTAATGGAAGTTATAAGGAGAATTGAGTCTAGTTTGGAGCTATAAGATACTAAGTTGATATTTTTAATACTCATACCACCTTTTGTTCTAGTCGAATTTAATTAGATACTAGAGGTGTTGAGGACATTCTCATAACTAGTTTGGGTGCAATACACGTGACCCAATATAGGTTCGAGTCAATATAGGAAAGTATAAAAAACACTAGATGGAGAACTAATGATGCATGATAAAGGGAGATTTGGCTTCTATCTCCTCAAATCTCCATAGGATGTGGCTTCTCTTATTCTCCCCTCTTCTATGTTTTCATACGGGTCATATGAAAAAAATGAGATTATGCATATGTACATGCATGGTTGATTATTAATATGCCTAGATGAATATACTCAAGGTTTAATATTTGTTCCCTAAAACAATATTTATGAGACTTATTATTTGGATCAAGAAATATTAATACTTATAAGGTGGACTTAATGATTCCAAAACATATGATAGAAGCATATAACACTTATGTTATATTAACCATGGAAGGTGAAAATGAAACTTATCTCTACATATGTATGCTAGACCAAGAATGATGTTCCAAAAAAACTCTTGTTCACAATGATGATAAAGAAGACCCATATATTAGGGATTTTAAATTACTAAAGAAAGACTTGAATTGGAGTAGTGTTGACTCTTTATGAGAGCAAAAAACTTAGAGTTTGTCTAGGTGGGAGGATGCCAAACTTTTATATGATCCATATTGTATATAGTTTGTCTAGGTGGGAGGATATCAAACTTTGATAGAATCCTTATTGAAATTCATATAACTTCAAAATCAATGAATGTTATGGACCTAGAGAGATGTGTGGGGTAAGAATCAAGACTTATCATAGGGGTTTCCTTAGTCATAACATTTTGGACATAATATAATAAGATAAAGAACATTAAGAAGGATGCCATCATTGCTTCGAGAGGCACTCTATAGCCCAGTATAGGGGAGATCTTGTAACTTAATCCTCATGTAAATCTCCGCTATAAATATTATGAAAGATAGGTTGTAATGTTATGTAGCTTTCCTCATGTAAATGTCCTCTATAAATATTATTTCTGATTATGAGAGATGTTGTAAGTTTATGTAACATTCCTCATGTAAAGTTCTCTATAAATATTTTAAGTTACTCCATAAACCGCATCAATCAATCACAATATAATAAAAAATTTCAGTAAACGCATTAATCAATCACCATATAGTAAATTACAGGAACTCAGTAAACTAATAGGTGAGAATTCAGACCAAATATATCTGAAAACTTTCTGACTTTGATGTTAATTTGTACTGTGCACAGCGTTCAGAAATAAGATGTGCAAATTCTGGCAGGGTACTGGTATGGCCAGAGCAGAGATAACGTCCTTTCGTAGTAGGATGATCCATCAGAAATAAGTGAGCGTTGCAGATATCATGAACATGGATGAGCCACACGGTATTCGGAAGGAAGTGAATGGATTGCAGCAATCCATACCAAAAATGAAGCGCAATTTATGCAGAGGAATTTAATTAATTGAAACCCTAGCAAACTAGGCCATGCGAACGAGACTTAGAATTACTGTTCCATTTTTATTTATTAGCCATGTTGGCCACGTGAACAAGGCATTTAGTATCATATCTTAATAAACTTCCGTCCTATAATTTAATTGGAATATAAAATTATTTAAATGAAATAACTATGGGCTGAATCATGCACTTTTGTAATTATCTGCCCTCTTTATTCGTTATATAAACCTATAAAGTTCTATTGTAAACCCTAAACACTCAACCAGGTGACCACACTTTCCTCTATGCGTCTACAGAATCTTGATATGTTTGGTAGCTATTGAATGAATTGAAAATGCAAAGAGCATAATTAAATATTGCAGTTTTGAAATTATATTGTACCTTTGCAATTATGTGTACGTTGTTGTCTTTGTTCTGTCATATATATTTTTTAAATTCCAATTTCTGTAACACTAACCTTGATTTTAATTGTTATGAGGTGCAATTTTACTTGAAATTTGGCGAACTATTCAGTTTAGCTGTCACCATCCAACTCAAACGTCATAAATGTTGAATTATTGCCACAAGGCATTTGAGCATCAGATTTGTATAAGCTTACATATTATCATTGTAAACTTGTCTAGTTACAAAAACCATGGTCTGTTTATATAAATATGGCAATGCACAGTGGCGAAACCAAATCGATAGTCCCTTTTTGTTTTTGTAATGTCCTCAAAGAGAGAGTTATTCTATATACACATTTATAATATTCTCTGACACGAGATGCTTTCATTATATAATGTTGTAATATTCTCTGACTCGCTATGTGATGATGCGGGGGTGGCCGTTTACTATCTGACATTCTGCCTACCTTCTGTGTGCTCACATTATTATTCCTCTGCTGTCTGGTTATGTGATTCATTTTTTCTCGCCTGTTTAGTTTTTCTGGGTCAGTTGTTAGAGTATTTTATTTGTTTGGCTCGTCCACTCCTTGTATTGTTCACCCGATTCCCATGAAGGAGTGCTGTTTTTTCTAGGGTCTGTGATGGGTATCTTGGCGTTGGTCCCCTGGCAACATCAACGGCTGGAGTCCATCCTCGTAGTCGAGGACTAGTACCAACCAGCATAAACAAGTGGGAAGTTATTTTTTACGATGAGGGTTTAATTATTTGAAGTTGATGATTGCTATGGGGTCACTTCTGCTATTTGTTTGTCGCTAGTGCTGTTTTCTCTCTTTCCCGGGATATCTAGAAGCTTCCACCTGATACATCCATTATTCGGTCGGGTTGACCCTGCACGTCCCTGTTCCTATTACACGCCCGGCGGCATGATGAAACCTTGGGCCTGGACCCCAGGACTGTGATGCTGGGTGGGGGGCTTCCCATCTCGTCCGTCGGGTACATTATGGGGTTGATGAGGTTTTTTGTATCCTCATGCTTTTTTTGACCGCTGTTTCTTCTGGGCTGCCTTGGCAGTGTTTTGTGCCCGGGGCCATATGTGTTTTATTTGGGGTGAAGTTATTTTACTTATAGTGGGCATTCTTGGGACTGGGGTTTTACTCTTGTCTTTTCACCTCAGGTTTCTCTCCTGGATGAGGTTATATTTTGGCTGAGGGTTTCATCTTGGGTTCCTCTCCGGTATGTGCTGGGGTTTGTGGTTTGAGTAATTACTGTGGTATACTTTTCCCTGTGGTTTTACATGTCGCATACACCGGAGAGACTGCCGGCTGTTGGGGGTGGTCGCAGTGATGGCAAACATCGACGTCACCGACAGTTGAAAAATCTCAAGGCTCGGGAAGGTAAATTAAACTATGTTGTTGGCCGTGATGTCTACCTTGACAGAGTTGGTGCCTTATGCGCCCGGGTGCTCATCGGGTGACTGGAATATGCCTCCCTAGACAAGAGACAGTGGGTTGCATGGGCTACCGAGAGGTGGAAGCCACTCATCAACTACGTACCTGCTATCAGCCTCTTGGTCAGGGGGTGGATCGTTTTCGTATTCTTGGAGCCTGGACATGCTACCACTGTCTTAAACAGGCCGTGGCGCGTTGGTAATGGATCCCTGGTACTGGAAAGGTGGCACATACACTTCGACCCGGCACGAGAAAGGATAAAAAAAAGGCACCTCTGGGCGCTCTTACCTAGGCTACCATTTCCTCTCTGGAATCGCTCCATATTGGAAGGTATTGGAAATTCTATTGGCCGATTTATTGCTGTAGATGAAAACTTCTTGAATGTCTACGATAAAAGGTTTGCCAAGATCCTGGTGGAACTTGATATCACTATTGGACTGCCTGCTGATATCGACATTCATTGCAACGAGTCCATCATCAATCAGCGTATTGATTATAAGGGGGTTCCTTTTCGGTGCAGTATCTGCCGGGAGATCGGGCATCTACGTCGAAGTTGTCCTTTTCGACATCCGTCTCTCTCTTCAGGTTCTCTCTCGCCTCATACTGAACCTATGTCTCCTCCTGTGGCACTAGACCTCCACCAGGTAAGCATACCGTCGATCCTCCCTATGTCTTCATTTGATAATATGAAAGACGCTTGTATATTATTTGATGACGCTTTCGACTCTGAGATTGCTTACCTGGACTCTTTTTCTACTCGTGAAGCCCCTTTATTTTTGCCGGTTGTGGATTTCCCCGCTGTTAGCCCTTTACCGCTCACTGAGGTTGATGTTGAGGTTAAGGACACTGTATTGATACAGGATAATACTTTTTCGATGTCCCCTGGAGCTGGGTTTACTGCACCCTCTTTAACTCTCTCCTCTCCCCCGATTATGGTCGGGTCCATTGGGAAGGACTTACCGCATGATACACCATCTCCTCAGGGTAATACTAACCCTCCACCACCTTTCTTTTCCCCTTCGCGGTATACTTCGCCATCATCTTCTCCCCGTCTTCCATCACATGCCGGTCAGATATCACCCTCTATTGTTACATTACCTAGGACTGTTATGCCGATTAGTCATTCTCCCACATCTCCTACGGAGTCTGTTGGTCTTGTATCTGTACCGTTACTTATCATTGAAAAGGAGGTAGCTGTTGATCGCCCTGCGAACCATGTCCCTGATACTTCCACTACTGGTGATCAACCTCTTTTTACACCATCTGATTTCCCCCCACTTATCCCTTCCGACTTACCATCTGCTTCTACCCCACAGAGTCATGTTGAAGCTCCGTCTTTCTCTGACCCCTCGCTCCACAAAACACTGAACATTTTCTCGGACAAGACCCCTCTCTCGCCATCTGTTCTCCCCCTGGATTCTATCCGGTTCGAAAATGTCACCATTAGGAGGAGAAAAAAAAAACCTCCTTCGACCCTACCTGAGTCTCATGCTCCTGCACCTCATACACCTATCTCCACCTGCCTGAAGCATGCGGCTCGCTCGACTGTTTCCTCAAACCAAAGGGTCCTTAGAGCTATGACCCCACCACATTCGGATTCCTAATGAGAATTCTGTAACTGAATGTTAGAGGGTTAGGAGGCTCAGCCAAACAGAAAAGTCTCCGTCGTTTGTTTTTATCACTCTCTCTGGATGTGGTTCTCTTGCAAGAAACTATGACCAGCACCTATCCAGCCCTATATGCTTTCTCAAAGTTATGCCCTGGGTGGGAATTTTGTGCTCTTGATTCTTCGGGTCTTTCGGGTGGTATACTCTCGGGATGGAATCCTTCTGTTCTTCGATGCAAAGCCTTTCATACGCTGGCTGGCATTCTTCTAAACGTTTCGATGAGGGGACACTCTATGCCTTTCTCTATTTTAAACATCTATGGTCCATACTTACATTGGGAAACTTTTTGGAATGCGGTGGTCTCCGGGGGAATACTCTCTTTACCGAATCTTATCCTTGCTGGGGACCTAAATTTTACTCTGAGTGCCTCTGAAATTTGGGGGGAAAAAGCCTTACCTGATCCTTTGGGCCCCTACCTCACCTCTCTGTTCTCTGCTCACCACCTTGTGGATATTGCTCCTCCATCTGCTGGTCCTACGTGGCGTAATGGGAGGGCGGGTGTGGAGGGTATATCTAAAAGATTGGACCGTTATTTACTTTCTGAACAGCTCATTGGCTGTCTTCCTCGACATCGTGTGTGGGCCCAAAGATGCGGTATTTCGGATCAGTTCCCTGTTATACTTGAATGGGGTGTCCCTCAGGGTTCTTGTCTTTACCCTTATAAATTTAATCATACCTGGCTTGGTAATGTGGGTTTTGATCTACTGATTCATCAATCCTGGTCTGCCTTACCCATGAACAATTCTTTGGATGATATGCACATTTTCTCTTCCCAGCTGCGCCAGTTAAAAGCGAAGGTAAGAGTATGGACCAGGGCTGAGAATCTGAGGCAAAAGGATCGTACTATTCAATTGGAGGAGGATATAAATTCCATTCTCAATATGTCTCATTCAGCGACATTAGCCCAGGATTCACAAATCAGATTAAATACTCTAAGAGCAGAATATCAAAATCTATTGGAACATGAAGTGAATTCGGCCAGACTTCAAAGTAGGATCACCTGGGCTCATTCCGGGGATGCCAACACCAAATTCTTCCATGCTGTGGCTTCTGCCCGGAAAAATCAGAATGCCATCTGGAGTCTTCAGGAAGTAAATGGTGATTGGATATCGGATGACCAGGGCATAAAGGCTCTTGGGGTGAGCCATTTTAAAGATATATTTGCCGATGATGGTTTGACCAATCTCTGTGCACAGCTAAAAGTCATTAGACTCTTTCCTTCCTTTATCTCCGGGGAGGAACACTCTGCCTTTACTTGTCCTGTTACCCTTGCTGAAATTGAGGGTGCTTTGAAGACTTTTAAAAAGGACAAGGCCCCTGGTCCTGACGGTTGTACGGTTGAGTTTTATTTATACTTTCTAGATTTGTTGGGACCTTCTTTGGTTAACCTGGTGGAAACCTCTCATATCCTTGGAAAGGTATCGTCGGCTATAAATTCTACTTTTATTGCCCTTATTCCCAAAGTTGATCACCCATTAAACTTTGGAGATTTTCGGCCTATCTCCTTATGCAATCTATGCTACAAATTGATTTCAAAAGTGGCGGCTCTGAGACTCAAGCCCTTTTTGGACTCTTCTATCTCTCCCCAACAGTTTGGGTTCTTGAAGAACCACCTTATTCATGCGCCTGTTGCCATTACTCAGGAGGTCCTACACACTGTTAAGTTGAGGAAGAAATCGACTCTCATCCTTAAGTTGGACTTGACTAAGGCTTTTGACCGGGTGAATTGGACATTCATCAGGCTGATTCTTATATAGATTGGGGTCCCTCTGGTGGGAGTTAACTGGATAATGGGATGTATCACATCAGCAAATTTCGCCGTCCTCGTAAATGGGACCCCCTCCTCTTTCTTTCCTGCTACTAGGGGCATCAGGCAGGGATGCCCCCTTTCCCCGCTTTTATTCATTCCGATCATTGAAGGACTTAGTATGCTCATTGAAGATGCTAAACAAAATGGTGTTATCAAGGGTATTAAGATCTCGGCTGATCTCTCCCTCACCCACTTACTCTTTCTGGATGATGTGATTCTTTTCGGGGAAGGAACTTTTGAGGACTGGGTTGCTTTTAAGATTATTCTTGAAACTTTTTGTGAAGCTTCAAGAATGAAGATCAATATGAACAAGTCCTATTTCTTACATTTTGATATGGATGAGGCTTTATTGGGGAGAATTTCTGGTATTATGCCATACATTTTTGCTCATCTTGATCTAGGATTCACTTACCTTGGTTTCAACCTGAAACCTTCGGGCTATCTCGTCAAAGATTGGTTTTGGCTCATCAATCGATTTGAGACCCGCATAAATCATTGGTCCAACCGGCTCTTATCTCTGGGTGGGCGATTGGTATTGGTTCGCTCTATTCTCTCAAGCCTGCCGATATACTGGTGTTCACTTTTTCCTATCCCCTCATCCATTCTGGATAAGCTCAGGAAACTTATCTTTTCTTTCCTCTGGGGGTCTTCGGCCACGAAAAAAAGATACCACCTGATTGATTGGCATATACTAGCTCGTCCCTTAGCTCAGGGGGGTTGGGGTATCAAAAATATTCCCCTCTTATGTTTATCACTCAGGATGAAGACATTCTGGTTCGCTATGAATCATCCAGGCATTTGGAATAAGCTCCTAAAGGCTAAATATATGAAAAATTTGTCATTACATACTTGGTACAGAAATAAAGATTTCAGATACTGGAATGTTTCATTAATTTGGAAAGGCTTTATAAACTCCCTGTCTTGGATTGGAAAGGGTTTAATCTGGCAAGTGGGCGATGGATCAGCGATACGGATTAGGGCAGACCCTATTGTGGGATTGGGAGGTTCCTATATCCTAACGGTTGAGCTGAGAACTTATCTTGAGGACTATGGGATCTGCACATTGAACCAGTCATTAAATCACACAACAGGTAAAATGGGTTACTGCTGAGGAGCTTGATTTATGCGAGGTTTGGAGTACCCTTTGGAGATCATATATCAGAGGATTGGAATTTAATAGAATCTGTTTAAATGAGGAGTCTGATACGCTGCTGTGGTCCTTCGGCAACTATGTGGGGCCTCTTACTGCGGCTCGTGGCTATGACAGTTTGATTACTAATAACTTATATGAGGAACAAAACCGAATATTGGCCTTGCTGTGGAACCTAAAATTACCGCTGAAGCTTATCTGTTTCACTTGGCTGTTGGTGAAGGACAAAATACTCACCTGGGACAATTTACAATCTAGAGGTTACTATGGTCCTAGTAGATGTAATTTCTGTAAAAAAGACTATGAAACCTGTGACCATCTGTTCTCACATTGTCCATTCTCGGCAAAAATTTTCACCCACCTCTCGTCCAGTATGGGCTTCACCTACTCCCCACATAGCTCTGTGCTATCTTTTCTTTCCCACTGGTTTAACACATTTGCCATTTCTGAGTCTTTTCTTTATACTCCTATTGTTGTTTATTGGTACCTGTGGCTCTCTCGTAATGCTTGTATCTTTGAAGATAAAGAACCATTGGCCTCCCTACTCATCACCAAGATTGAAAGTTTCCTTGCCCTTTATCCTGTGCCACAATATACCATAAAAAGCAGGCAGTTTGGTCCCAAGCCACATCACACCTTTCCTGTAGGATACTTTGATGGTGCAGCTCAATTAAACAAGGGAGGAGCTGGGTTTGTGATCTATATCAGTGAAACCCTTTTTTTCAGTTTTTCTGTGGGCTGTGGTACGAGCACCAACACACGCGCTGAACTGTTAGCTCTTTGGTCTGTTCTCAAAGTCTGCTACTTAATGGGACTGCCCATTCACATGATCTATGGGGATTCCATGGTGATCATACATTGGGTAAATAGACTTTCTGCACTACATGCTCCCACCTTGAAACATTGGTGCGATGAGATTTTCACTATGATACAACTTACCCCACCGGTGTCCTTCAATCATATTTTCCGGGAACATAATATGCTAGCTGATGATCTATCAAAAAGGGCACTAAATTTGGATGTTGGAATTGGTTTTTTCTCAGAAACTTTGGATGGGAAGGTCATGAGAGATGGCCACTTTACTCTTTTTTGATGGCTGTTTTTTATACAGCACTAGATATGATTTTGTATTTCCTTCAAGTTGCCTGTTTTGGGGGATATTATGCTAGATGTTTTGTTTCCATGGATTGTATGTTTGCAGGACACGTCATACCTTTATGAAATGCTGACATGAGTCTATCAGGGATGATGAAAAAAGTCTGCAATATTCAGACTTTGTTCTTCCTCCTCCGTACATAGGTTGACTGTCCTGTTTATTGTATCTTTTATTTATGCAGTGTTGGATGGGGATGGACTGTATTGTCAAATTTCATGTACATTGTCAAAGATGTCTTTTGATTCATATGAATATCAAAGGATGGAATTTTTTCTTCTGAAAAAAAAAGAATAGCGAATGAGGTATCTTTTCTACACCATTAATGTGGGAGATCATTATAATTGGCAAATATAATCACATTTAATTGATGTCACGTAAGACCGGTGATATATTGCACAGAAAGAAGTTACATAAGATTGACGAGATATGGTTTTAATCAATTTTTTATATTAATAAAATAATTTTCATTGCTTTCCTTGTTATTGTATTTGTATATTAAATACAATTAGTTTTCAAATTTAACCTCACTATTTTTCAATTTAACTTAAGCATATAACTCAATTTAAAAAATTCACAATAGCAAAAGTAAGCAATTTATTATAACTATTTTATTGATCAAATATGGTAAATTTCTAAGTGTATAAAGAGTTTATTGTAAAGAAAAAAATGTGTACTTCTAGTTATTTTAATTATTTCATTAGGAAAAATATGATAAATGTAAAATTACATAATGTATGAAAGTATTGTTATTGTGCATTATTGATAAAAAAATGAGTTAAATGTAAAGGTGCAAAAAGTGTAGTCTCTTCTAATACTTGTAATGAAGATTTGACTTTTCTTTTATATATTTTCAACATCTAAGGAAGCCCATTGTTTCTTGCAAACCACCATCAATTAAACTAATGGTGTAATCAAATATTTATATAATTTCAACACCCAAGGAAGCCCATGGTTTCTCGCAAACCACCATGAATTAAACTAATGGTATAATCAAATATTTATATATTTTCAACACCCAATGAACCCCATGGTTTCTCGCAAACCACCAACAATTAAACTTTGTTTAAAAGAGAAAAGCATTTGCACTAGTAGTTGGGCAAGTAATTTGCACGAGTAGTTAAGCAATAAATTTATATTTATTGGATTATTTAATTTTAAATGGTATAATCCAATAGTAATATCCTCATATCAAACTACTATATGTTTCATCTTTTGAACATAGAAATATTTTCTCATTACCACGCCATACAACTTTTTTTTTGTTTTTTTGTTTTTGTTTTCCATAGTTACAATGTGATAATGTGTTATAGTGTTGGTTGCATTGTTTTCAATGTTCTTGCATGATGTTTAGTGTTCTTTAATTATTCTTAGTGTTAAGTCAAATGCTCATTAAATGTTATATTTCCATGTTATTAGACAATAATGGATGCATTCAAGGAAAACCATAATGGTTATACAATGTCATTACATGTTAGTTACAATGAAAAAATGAATGATTTACATGCCAATTACAATTTGTTGTTCAATAATTTCTTATAGTGTGGGTTTCATTTAGTGTTCTTGCACGCAAGGAGCTATTCGAGGAGAGGTTTGCACCTCGGGAGATTTGATCCCTCTCGATGCTTGATAGAGCTTAGGATTTGGATCTAGGCTGGTATATGAAGAACTAAAAAATCACTAAATTGGCCTAGGTAACTTAAGGAAGCGAAGAAGACATTGGTGAGTTATCCAAGATGTGGAGAGAATATAATCAATTGATATAAGAGCATAATGGTATAAATCCTTGAAAATCACTACAAAATTTGAACCCAAAATCCGATGAGAAAATTCGATGACATTCGACGAAAAAGACTCTGTCGTCAGATTTCACCTTCAAATTACGTAATTTTATTAATTTTTTTTTAATTTGATAGAATGACATGTCGGATTTCCAACACCCCTCGCATATCCGACAAAGATCTTCTTCTCAGATTTTTGATGTTCGTCGCATATCTAGCAAAGATAGAACTACAAGTCCGATGTTTGAAATACCTCGCATAAATCATCGGATATGAAACACATTTTTTATAACGGTAACTAAGCTCTTGTCATTGGAGATCCGACGAATAGCTAAATTTGAAAATCTATAAATTACAGAAACATTCAAACATGTTTTCTATAGAAGTGACAGTTTTCAGAAAATAATTTATTCTTTGACAGACAATTTGCAGAAATAGTGATGTGTGCAGCTTGATTTTTTAAGATCGATAGTCTTCATTCAAGATCTTTGTGAGAAAATGTCAAATAGCAATATTCTTGATCCAGACAAACAACATCCGCAATTTCTTTCTAGATTGTGGGATGGACTGAAAAGAAAGGGTGATGGGAAATGTTATTGTACATGTAGTCAATGCAGGGGATTTAAGAGGAGAATAATAAAGATCACAACAGCCAGAAAACATTGTAGGGAACATGGACACGCTAAGGAGGGGCATGAATATCATCCATTTGTAAATTTTTCATTATAAATGTTTTTTATATTGATTGCTTTGATAAATGTATGTATTATTATAATATTTATTATATTAACTTATATCTATTGATGTTTTCATGTAATTCTAAATGAAATACATCTTAAAACATATCGTCCAGAGGAATTTCTTTAAGAAAAAGTACCATAGGAACATCGAGCTATGAATAATGGAGAATAAGTTCATGATCATATTGAAGAAGATGATCATATTGATAATATAGTTGAAGATGATGGTACAAATACATTGATCCATGATTCATTTAATGTTAGAATGGATGATGATGATGATGATCATCATCATCATCATCATGAAAATATTGATGACTTTGATGATGTTCATCATTTACCTCTTCTTGAGAAGGCATACGAACCCATTTATGAAGGCTCCAACACAAATCTTCTCTCTTCTATATTGTTGATAATGAAATTGAAGGTTACGAATGGCCTTTCAAACATATCAGTCACACAGATGTTAAGGTATGTAAAATATTCCATCACATACAATATATGATTGTGATAAAGGTTATCTTTGTTCCTCTAATAATTTTATTGTTAATTCATAAGTCAAATTAATACGGATGAAATGTGTTTCATTAATATTATTTATATATTATATTAACTAGATTTTTATTTTTATTTGTTTTAGCTTGATAGCTGAATTTTTGTTGCCACCGTCAAATATTTTACCTCGCACATTTCGATATTTATCTTCCATCATGAAAGAAATTGGAATGAAGTATGAAGCAATTCATCCATGCCAATTACCATGTTATCTATTATAACCAGCATGAATTTGCAACAAAATGTTTGGAATGTCATATCAGTAGATATTGAACAAATCAAGTAATAAAAAAGGTGCCTCACAAGGTTCTTTGTTATATTCCCATTATTCCACATTTGCAACGACTATTCAGGTGCAAAAACATAACGCAATTTATGGATTAGCGTGCAAGGAATATAAGTGAAGAACACATTATTTGAATGGCTGCAAATGTTTTTGCATTTATAGATATGGAGGAAAGATGGCCTCACTTTAAAGAAGAACCTCGTAATATTAGGATTTCTTTGGTAGCATATGGTGTTAATCCATTTGCAGATATGAGATCTGTTTACTCGGTGTGGCCTATTTTTGTTATCAATAATAACATCCCTCCATGGTTGTCAATAAAGAGAGATCACATAATTTTGTCAATGATTATTCCAGGTATATTGTGTCTACGGTTTTTTTTAATGTAGTGGCATCTCAATTGTCATATCTTGCTTCCTAATGTCATATATATATTTGCTTTTCTCTTGTGCATGGTTTATATATCTAAATGGTACTCATAATTATATATTTTATATGTTCAAATCAATCAGGTAAGTACCAAATTAAAGATATGAATGTATATATCGAACCTCTTATTGACGAGCTACTAAAGTTATGGAATGACATCACTATGTATGATGTATCTAGCCTAATACGACAAAGGAAATTTCAATTCCATGCAATGCTTGTATGGAAAATACATGATGCCCCAGGGTTAACCCATTTTTTTGGTTTGTAATTATAAGTTCCACTTTAATTGAATTTAATTGTATGAACAAGTTAATATACTATGCACGCATGTTTTTTTAAAATATTCCATTCATTTTATATATAATTATAATTGACATATATATTCCATCTCTTTATGTAGGTCTTCAGATAAAGGGAAAATTGGCATGTCCATTTTGTGGCCCTAAGATCAAATCTCATCGTTCAAAAATCTTAGGAAAGGAGGTGTTTAATGAGAATAGGCACTTCCTCTCTAAGAATCAACTACCAAAAAAAATCTATTCAATGGGAATCAAGAGATTGCATTAAAACCGCAGAGAATGAAAACTCACCTATGGAAGTTGCAATATAATAGAAATCATGAAGGTACGTATGAATCATCGTATATGAAATGTTATGTATTTTTTATTGTGTGTTGTTTACTGTAATTGGCATTGATTTCTATAATTTTTTTATAACTACGATTCATGATGGTCGTCGTGATCATGAAGGAATTAATGGGCTTCCACGAGGAATGAAAAGTTATCCTAAACAATTCAATAGGTTGCCCTACTATGAGCACCTACAAATTTCTCATATGTTTAATACAATGCATATCAAAAAGAATGTGACTAAAACATTATGGTGAATATTGGATGGAAGGAATGAGAAAGAAAAAATGTCAAAATTTGTAAAGACATTCAAGAAGGAAACCATGCAAAGAAAGACGCCATTCAATTTCATAGCAACAAAGACCAAATTAATATAAAGTCACTTACATGGATGTTAACAGAGCAACAAAGTGTTACTAGGAATATTTCAATAAGTGTGGACATATTTTGTTCCTCTAGCCTGCATGGTGCAAGTCTAGATTAAAAAGACATGACAGTATGTCCTCTCCCTATATAACTAATCTACTTGAATAATGAGATATCTTTACCTTATATCTGGAATAGTGTCCTTGTTTCATCGATCCTAGCGCGATCTATTATACCTGCAAATGACACAAGAAATAAGACAAGGTATGAGAGTAAAAAGATAAATCAATAGGGGAGATCAAGGAAAATACTAATAAATATTAACATAAATCATGTATGGGAAATGGAAACACTTTTGTACTAAAGATGAAAAGCGAAATCTACAACCAAATCCTTGATTTCAATAGCTTTGTCAACACAAGGTCTTTGACACACTCACAAAACTCTCAACTATGCAATCTCTTGCTCAAAAATTCTCTCTCTTTTTTTCCTATACTAAACTTCAATCCAATAGCATAAGGATGCTCTATTGATCCCCCCCTTACATGATCCAAGTAGCTTTCATTTATAGGCCAAAGGAAGCCCAAATGGGTTGATATATTTTAGAAGGTAAGGAATTATCCATATGGGTCAAGAGGTCGAGTGCCAACTCTCCCATGTGGATAGGATCATCCTCCATGAGAGATTTCGCTTGGGCTTGTTGACTCTCCTTGTAAGTGAGGTAAATGCGTTGGTGTTGTAAAGGAAAGTTTCCTATGGCTAGGGTTTAAGAGGCCATCAACATATTGGGGTTGAAAGGTGGATGCAAATAGTTCTGCAAGTAAATACAAATAAGATTTAGAGATTAGAATGGTTCATACCTTAGCCAAACGAAGGTTGATCCAAGCATCCCTTCAATCCTTCTCTTGCTCCTCTTGCTCGAAGAGACCTGCAAAATGAATTATACCTTCCTCAAACCATTATGACCACATATAAAGAAATGATAATCAAAGAAATATGAAATAATAATATGATTACCATCATCATATGATCATAAACATAAATCCAATCACACATTGAACAATGATTTGGGAAGAAGAAGGACATCACATCTTTATTAATCTTGAAAACAAGTACAAATATACCTTCTCTTCAAGTTCGGCACCTCATGAAACCTTGATTTAGTTTTGTTGCTTCTCTTCTCTAAGGAACTCAGCCTCCAAGCTCTACAACACAAGGCCCAAGGCTTCTAGGGCGAAGGTGTGGGCAAAGAGAGTCCCAATTTCTCCAGCATAACAATGCAAAGATTCTAGTCCCCTCTCATGGAACTCCATACCTCTATTTATATGCTTAATGAAGAGTTAGGGATGAAGACAAAGAAGTTACAACTGAAGGAGTCAGTTGCATAACTACCCAAACTACCCGAATTTCAAAATACGTATTTTTTTGACATTTTCAGGAGGCATACGTAGGTTGCAGAAACAACAGTCACGTGCACGAGGAGGCATATGCAGGTTGCAATGCATAAAGTCCTGTATTTAAGGCGTATGTGACTATTATATATAGAAACTTGTGTACATACACGAGTTTCCTTAAGGAAACTCGTGTACACATTAAAAAACTCATTTTTAGGGTATTTATGGGCATTTTCAGACTTTGGTGTCTTCTGGAAAGTTTTAGAAAACTAAAATACCTTTCCAACAGTGTAAGGATGAGGTCAAACGGAGTTACAAAACTCACGATATGGGTACTCCAATTTAGGTGTTTGTTTAGTAACTTTCAGTGACTTTCATGAAGTGTCATCATGGAAGTGTCAACATGCGACATAATCATGGGAAAGTGGTCACAGGTAGAGATGTGTCATTTTTAGATATAACAGATGCCCACTAATGTATGAGATTAGAGGGGAAGACGATAGCCGAAATACATTATAAAGGAAATAGCTCAGTATGGAGAGAGCAGAGAATCCAAGATCAAAAGGATCGAACAAAGGTACCTGAAAGAGAGATAAATGTTAGACAAAAATTATCTCTAGGACATGCAAGTCCATATACAAAACATCGTCATAAAGATACAGGCAGATCCAACATATGTATAACTGATGAAACTATCATGGTCGCTCAATATGCAAAAAGGAACCATATCAAATCTAAAGGAGTCATGGCCACAAATGAACAAGGTGGATCCATGCTCAATAATCGATCATAGCCATAAGAATACAAGGTGGATCTATGTCTAAAAAAAATGTCATATAAAATGTAACAAGGTCTTGCGCAACTCAGGCAATAGCAAAAAATGATAATGCTACTGTCGGCCCAAGGTATTCAATCCAAACTGCCCAAAAAGGTACTAATCCTAACCATGCGATAAAGAAGTTGAAGTCAAACATGGAGGAAACTATTTGATTACCAGTCAATAATGAGAACCTTTAACAAACACAAGGGAAACCACCATTAATGAAAATGGTCCCCAAGGTACCTAGTACATTCTAACAAGTGTGAGTACAAGGACTTGAATTCGAACACTTGAAGAATCCATTGAGTAGGAGACATTAAGGTATTCCCACTACCCAATAGCGAGGGAAATTGCCACTAATGAATACAATTCCCAAGGTACTATCATAAAACTCTAAATATCATTCCTAGAGAAAGAGGTGTTGCAGTCGATAGGAAGAGATCCGTTGGAAGGAAGGAATTAAGGCATCCTTCATCATCCAAAACGAGGTAAGTCAAAGACTAATTGTATCTGGAATTGGTACTGAATTTCATGACAAGGACTGCCAAAGACATGATGTAATGAACTGATACCAGGGAATGGCTGACCCAAAAGGTCAAGGCAACTATAGAATGGTTGACAAAGGTTTAATCCTTCAACAGTGAGCATGAAACAAAAGTGACTTAGCCAGCTTTTGACACAAAAGGACCAACGAAATAAATCTACAATGTAGGAGACATTGACAGATTCCCCATATAATTGGAAAAGAGACCAACTGGAGGAGTAAGAAACTCTAAATCAAGATAAGGTCAAAAATACTAGGACCCAACTATTGATAGACTCAAAACTGGTGCTTTGTTCAAGGAAACAAGACTTGCTGCCATAATATAAAAAAAATGTGAATGAAATTCCCTTCCCCTCTTTCTTGTAAAGGTTTAACGAGTCCAAGAAAGAAAACTCGGGACCATCTTCATTTTTGGGAAGCTCGAAGAAGAGACAGAATAATGCTTGATAAAGCACTGATTCGTGGATTTTACGAGCCTAAACTAGTACATGCTCAATGGTGTTTTCATAGTTTAGAGAGAATGAAAACTCCAAAGAAGACTCCAGGTGGGTGCTTTTTCGTACAATTTAGTCTCCTGAGGCCCGAAAAGTATAAAACAAACCACAGAAGAACTCTCTTAGCTTTTGAAGAAGTAAGGTGCACCTTTTTCATATTTAGTCAGGAAGGTCCGAAAAAGGTTAAATTACCACCTACCCAACGCTCCTTCAAAAACAACATAGAGCCTGAGTTTTACGAGTGTGAAGGAAGGCAAGATCACTCGGAAAGAACCATTTGATTACGAGAAATGGGGCTTACAACAATAAACTCGATGCTTTGTTCTTTAGGGTTTAACGAGCATGACAAAGACATAAAGTAAACTCAAAATATTTTTTATTTTTTGGTCCAGAGCATGAAAAAAAGAAAACTAAGCTCATACCGGGGGTTATTTTTCCATAAATTTAGTCCCTCAGGTCCGAAAAAAAGATAAACCTATTCCTGAGAATACTCTTCTCAATTCCGAAGAAAAGAGAGTGTTACTTTCTCGTATTATTCCACATGGTACGAGAAAGTGATAACCTACTACCAATGTGGATTCCCATTCACATATTCTTAATGAGCCTAAACGGATAAGTTTACTTGGTAGTCAAGTCTAATTTGAGGAGTCAGACCTGGGCCTAAAGAAACTCAATATATTTCCCATGAAGTTTTAACGAGTTCGGAAAAGTCAACTCACGGCCTCCTTACTATTTTTAACAAGCTCGAAGGAGAGCAGAAAGAATGCTCTAAATGTAAGGAGACGAGTGTCATAGATAGGAGAAACTAGTTCCAAGCACAAGGAACAAACCCATGCATATTGAAAGGAAAGCGAGCAATATAAGGACACTCGGGGAATGTCTCCTCAAGGTAAAGTGTGTCAAGTTGCAAAGGAAAAATGATACAAGGCTTAGTGATGATGAGAACAAAGATGAGGACTTATACAATGAGAAATAAGTGTGGAAGCCAGCATCAAGCTCAAAAGCACGAGCATGATACATGCAAATGCAGTTACATGACAAGGCCCGTAAATAGTTGTGAATCCAACTAAGAATCCTGTCTCCAAGAAACAACGGTATCAGGATCATATTGAGAAGAAAATATTCGATGCAGGTCACTTTGGTAGAAACACATGCGAATTTGCTATCTTCTATAAAAATTAAAGTCAAGGTAGAATCGACTTAAGAAGACTCTATAGCACCAAGGCTCGAGGGTTTATAATCAATGAGATCAACCTCATAAGGAGATAAAAAATAAAAAAGGGAGATAGAGTCTGCAGGAACAAACTTAGTATCACAGGAGTTAAAAAATTCATAAGAAAAATCCAACTCATCAAGATCATTGACTTGTTGTTCAAAGGAAGAGTCAAAAGGTTGAACAAAACCAACATAAGAAGAAAGTTTAGGCTTACTAGGCAAATTAGGGTTAGAACTAGTGACAACTGAACCAACATCCAAGAGAAGATCAGACTATATCAAAGACTCTAGGAAGACTTCATCCAAGATAGGACACATGTCTAAACTTTCAAATGGATTGACAGAGTGGAGAGCAAGCTCCATGGTCTGTATTGGACGACTCACCTGGTCAACTACTGGGACCAAGTCCCAAGAAGGTAAGCATGAAAACAGAGGCTACTTCTCAGTAGCAATTGAACGCAAAGGACATAAGGCCACATAGCTCACTTGTGGCGAGGTAGTGTCTATAGAAACACTGGGAATCAATAAAGGAAAGACTTGGTCTCTAGTTGGGTAAGGATATGGATCAAGAAAATCCAATTGATCAATAGCGACAATTTATTTTCCATGATTAAAGTACATCACATAAAATAATGTTGACACCACAGCTTGCATGGCATAGACATAATCACATGCAAGGAGCATATTGAATTCCAATGGGTCTTCTATCACCATGAAGTCAACTAAGACGGTCTTCCCACCCAAAGTAACAAGTGTTTGAGCAAGAATTCCCAAGGCTATACAAGTTCTTCTATCAAACGTCAGTAACTAACAAGTAGTCGAGACAAGGCTGGGAGATCCCATGCCTCTCCAAGCACGAGCAAACAAGATACTAACTAAGGCTCCTTCATCAATAATACAATGAGAAATCACGTATGATTCAACTTTGACCTTTATCTGGAAAGGCGCATCAGAAGGAAGGCGCAGCTCAACTAGGCTATCCCAATCAAAGGAAGCAATCCAAGAGCTTGGTGGGGGTTGATCCAAAATGAGTTCAGTTCCCCATTTTTTAGTAAGTTCTGAACTGGAAGTGAAGAAAATGTGACTAGGAGACACTTCACTCTCCAAAGGAAGAGTGGGATTGATCGACAATGGAATCGATTCAACCGTTTCATGAAAGTCACTCTCTAAAGGGAGAGTGGGATTGACCAAAGATGACATTGGTTCAATCAAATTAGGATCACTCTCCAAAAGAAGAGTGGGATTGACCAAAGATGATATTGGTTCAACCACTTGATCAACCAAAGGTTGAGTAGGTTGTTGAGAAACTATAGGTTGTTCAGGAGAAGGAAATTCTTGAGTCTTTGACCACACTCTTCGCACCTTTGCGATAGCAGGGCACTGGTGAGTAAGATGATCTCTCTCGCATAGCTTACAAGGGAACTTAAGTTTGCACTTTGAACGACCAGTTTTCTCATCGGTGTCAACATGACTAGCAGTGGATGATTGTTTGCTCTTAACATGACCTACAGAGGCTAAGATTTTTTCCCCAGCATGACCACCATAAGCTGGGTGATTGGGTCCAACCTGACTAAGAGAGGCTGGTTGTTGAAAAACTTTAGAATGTTAAAAAATGGGATGACCATGAAACCAAACTCTTCACACCTCCACTATAGAAGGGCATTTATAAGTAAGGTGGTCTCCCTCACAAAGCTTACAAGGAAACTTGGGCTTATGTTTTGAATGGTTAGTTTTTTCAACAGCATCAACATGACTCATAATGGATGATGGATTATCTTCAGCATGAACCATAGAGGCTGAGAGACTACCCCCAGCATGACTTACAGAGGCTGAGAGATTGGGTCCAATGTGACTTACAGAGGTTGGACGAGCACCACCAGCATGAAAAACAGAGGTTGAATGGTTAGGATCAACATGCTTTGTAGCCGTTGAGTGTGTGCCCCTAGTATGATCTTCAGAGGCTGGGTAGATGGATCCAACATGAATTGCAGAGGTTGGATGGGGAGGTTCAACTTAAACATCAGAGTTTGAATGGGTTCCCTCAGCATGAACTACAGATACTGAGTGACTGGATCCAATGTGACCTGGAAAGGTTGGAAGGATCCCACCAGCATGATGAACAGAGGATGGATGGTGAAGATCAACTTGACTTGCAGAGGTTGAGTGCTTAGATCCAACATGACCTACAAATGTTAGATAGGTGCCCCCAGCATGAACTACAGAGGATAGGTGGTGAAGTTCAACTTGACCTGCAGAGGTTGAATGGGTGCCCCCTTTCTTATGTTCCTTCTTCCTATTCCTCCTTCTTTTACTCCTTTTAGACTGTCGGTTACTAGTATCAGTACTTTCACCGCATGAGGTAGAAGGAGTAGGAGAATAAACTACAGGTGAAGGGGAAGTAGTGTTTTGATGCCCTTGATATAAGGAGCTTACTTGAGAAGCATTAGGAGCATTCAGGATGGTTGGAGTGAATGCAGGTAGATTCAGGGTGGCCATCAAGGGAATACCAACATTTCCCTTGAGAGGAATAGTACAAGGAGTTCCCAGCATGGGGATCTCTTGGTTGGTGTTAAAAGGGGTGTTAGCCATATTTTAAAACTAGAAGACAAAGTCTGAGGTTGAAAAGCAACCAAAATTACAAAGCACACACCTAAAGGAAAACTAAGTACAGAAAAACCACACAGCACTCACTAAAAAATCCTAAAGCCAAACTGACAAACAAGTATAAGATATGCTTTCCAAAAGAAAGATGATAGACAGTTACTTGGCATCCCTATAGATGTTCTAAGGCACAAGCGAAGGAATCACCCACCACCCTCCCACACCTTCTACTGGGGTTACCTTCCAAGCTCATCCAAGGTCAACTAGAAATAGCCTTTCAGTGTACCTGTGTATGAACCCTAGATGTCAAAGAGACTAAAGGCTACCTTAACTATATTGACATTCTAGGGGGAAGAGTCTCAAGCCTGATTCGTACGCATGGACAGGGTAGCAAATCCTGAAACCCTATCTAATACATAATCCCCAGATGCGTAAAAACCTTGGTCTACACTTTGACAAGGAATCAGAGGGTTATCTGCTCAGTTCAAGCCTCCACATGACCTCGTGCTTAAATCTCGTTTGAGAGGAGCTTCCCAGATAAAATCAACATAGAAAATGGTTTACCTATTGATTGGCTAACTACGTCTGAATTTAAACACTTGTGGGGAGTTTAAACTCCCTATCCCACAAGTCTAGCCTAAGTTAGTTGGTGTATGACCCTATCAAATAAAACTTACTACTAAATTTTAAATTATAGCATTTATTTTAAGGGTTGTTTATAGTCAGAGGGTAAATGGCATGAAAATTATGTGGTGTTTTGACTCAAAGTTGAAACAAAATGACTAAACAAAGAGAAATGAAATGCAAAAAGCAAAAACTATTCTCTTCCTCTTTTTCAAATAGAAACTTGAAAGCCACGTAAGAACAAATTCTTTTTATTTTTTCAAAAATAATGATATGCAGTGCATTAAAGGAAAAACTCTAATGTACATGCATATTAAACAAGTATATGTTCTTTTTATTTTTCTTTTATAAATGCAAAATAAAAACTACCTACAAACAAAAGTATGTAGATGACAAGAACAAAGCAAAGGGAACTCTGCTATACAACCACCCAAAAGACTTTAGAGTGCCCTAAAGTCAGTATAAACCTTACTTGGAAGGAAGGCTTGCATAAAAGACAAGTCAACTATTTTGGCACGGTGAAGTGAACCAACAAAAGAAGAAGGAAACAAAGACCAATAAGCTTCTAAGTTTAGACAAAGATCATTGACAGAGGTTGACCAGAAACATAAGCCAAAAATCATGCCAAGCAAAGGAGGTGAGGGGAAAGAGCAAAGAACAAACCCTAATGCTATAAAAACACTTAACACATAGATAAAGAACAACCAAAAGGGATGACACTAACTCCATGGAGTCATGCACCTGCAGAGGACCCCATAAGACCTACCAAACAACCTTCAAATAGAAGAAAAACCACAAAATAGGAAAAAACATTGTTTAAAGGGGCATACACGAGTTTCACTACTGACAGGTCACGTGTCATACGCAGGTTGACAATATAGAAATCTATGTGTACAAGAACACATAGGTTGTATTACAGATAAGTCATGTATTGTACGTGGGTAGATAGTATAGAAAGTCACGTGTACTAAACAAGACACGCAATTGCTCAGTCTGCAACTCCCGTATGGGTGGAAAAAATCCCCAAAAAGGTCAAAAATTGCCTTAGGAAGGTAGGGGCAGTATGCTATCAGACTTATAAAGTGTTCCTAAGTGGCAAGAAAGACCTAAAACTTCACAAAAGGATGAAATAAAGGCAATTAAACCCCAAACAGACAAGGCTCTCCCCAGTGGAGTCGCCAGTTCTGTTGTGAAGGAAAGTTTCCTATGGCTAGGGTTTAAGAGTCCATCAACGTATTGGGGTTGAAAGGTGGATTCAAATGGTTCTGCAAGTAAATACAAACAATATTCAGAGATTATAATGGTTCATACCTTAGCCAAATGAAGGTTGATCCAAGCAGCCCTTCAATCCTTCTCTTACTCCTCTTGCTCCTCTTTCTCCAAGAGACCTGCAAAACAAATTATACCTTCCTCAAACCATTATGACCACATATAAAGAAATGATAATCAAAGAAATATGAAATAATAATCTTATTAACATCATCATATGATCATAAACATAAATCCAATCACACATTGAACAATGATTTGGGAAGATCAAGGACATCACATCTTTATTAATCTTGAAAACATGTACATATATACTTTCTCTTCAAGTTCGGCACCTCACGAAACCTTGATCTGGTTCTGTTGCTTCTCTTCTCCAAGGAACTTAGCCATCAAGCTCTGCAACAGGAGAATGCTTCTAGGGAAAAGGTGTGGGTAAAGAGAGTCCCAATTCCTCCAGCATAACAATGCAAAGATTCCAGTCCCCTCTCATGGTCCTCCCTACCTCTATTTATATGCTTAGTGAAGAGTTAGGGTCGAAGACAAAGTAGTTACAACTGAAGGAGTCCGTTGCATAACTACCCAAACTACCCGAATTTCAAAATATGTATTTTTTTGACATTTTCAGGAGGTGTACATGGGTTGCAGAAATAATAGTCACATACATAAGGAGGAATACGCGGGTTGCAATGCAAAAAGCCGTGTATTTAAGGCATACATGACTATTATATATAGCAACTCGCATATGTACATGGGTTTCCTTAAGGAAACTCGCATACACATAAAAAAACTCATATTTAGGGTATTTATAGGCATTTTTAGACTTTAGTGTCATCGAGAAAGTTTTAGCTAACAAAAATACCTTTCCAATGGTGTAGAACTGAGGTCAAACAGAGTTATAGAAATCAAGATATGGGTCCTCCAAGTTAGGTGTTTGTTTAGTGACTTTCAGTGACTTTCATGAAGTGTCGTCATGGAAGTGTCGACATGCGAAAGAATCATGGGAAAGTGGTCACAAGCAGAGATGTGTCATTTTGAGCTATAACAGTTGGTGCACCTTGTGGTAAAGGGAAGGGCACCACCAACACTTTATACCAATGGTCAACAAGTGTCAGGCCTAGCTGGAGCTCTATGTCAAGAATCAAAGTGCATCCTCCTACATAGGAATAAGCAGTAAGGACCCAAAAGAGTTTTTGATCAGGTATTTTGAGGGATTGAAGCATTGGTACAGATTCTAGGTGTAACAAAATTCTCCCCAAATTATGACTCTAGAGGGATGTGATAGGAAAAATACTTTGCTAGACATTGATATGGTATTAGAGGAAATAGAGAGGTGATTCTATATTTGATATAAGACCAGTGACCAACTATCTGACTCAATCATGGTTGCGGACCAATAAATTGTAGATCCATGGATGCTGACTATGTCATGGATACCAAGAATACACCATAGATCCATGATCAATAATACTGAAGACATAACATATAAAGTAGATCCATATTATTCAGACTCAACACTAGACACAACCACCAAACATAAAATGTGGATCCTTGTCATGACTTCAAACAACACTCCGTCGCAACATGAGGATAGGCACATATTTAAGTGAATACCTAACTACTTAGGGTCTTCATTCCAATCATCAATGATATAATTCTAACCATGTGAATAGATTTCTTGATGTCAAGCATGGTAGAAACCACTATATTATCAGTCGTTGATGTATACTGTTAACAAGTGTGGGGGAGATCACCATTGATGTCAGTGATTCCCAAGGCATCTCAATACATTCCTATGAATGTGAACAGGTGTATTGAATTTGAACACTCAGTGGAATATTTCAATCAGAAGTTATTGATTAAAACCTTTTGTCGAAAGTGAGGAAACCTTCGATTGAGGCATGCAGGCTTCAAGGTACTTAACTTGTTTCCTAAGTCTAATCCCCAGATACTATTTTGATTTCGATAGGAATAGACTCGTCAAAGGATGGCCATGATGATTCCCACATCATCGACACGAAACACGAAACACGAAACAAATATGATGTTGAAGTGATTAAAACAACCATAGGACAAAATCGGATATGACCGACTTTGAAGGAAGGTACGGTGAATGAAGAGGTAGTTTGTAGAGGAGGTTCCCTTTGAACATTGAACAACACGACAAATGATGTGGAAACATTGACTCAATGAGGCAGAGACCATATGTAACGAAAGGGAAGGACAATGCACTCTTTGAATTGGATCAAAGGAGTTAAATGACCCACAAAACTGGATCGACTTGAGGACAAGATATACCCAACTATTTGGAAATGAAAATGAAAACAAGTGCCATGTTCAAGGGGTGGACTATGATATGCCATAAATATAAATGAAATATGTTTTCCATTCCCTTAATTTTCCAATCGCAAAGGATGATTACCTCTTTGTTTTTTTACGGGCTTCAAAAGGGTAACAAATGCTCGATGTTGAGTCCATTCTCATACATTTTATGAACCTGAGAAAGGAAGGGTTCATTCCCAGAAAGGGTCCTTCATCATTTGATTTTATGAGTCTGATGAAAGTAAACACGATTGTTGTTTCATGTTTAGAGAGTCTAAAATGACTAAAAAGACTTTGGGGTGGATTTTTTCATAAATTTAGTCCCCTAGGACCGAAAAATTATAAACTAATGCCCAAGAGAGTTCTTATAGTTGCAATGAAATAGAGCATACTTTTTTCATAAATGAGTCCAATCAATCCAAAAAAGGGGTAAAATATCATAGACTAGACAATCATTCAAATAATTTTACAAGCGTGAAAGCATCAAGTTCACTTGGAAATCTTTTCATATTTAGGGAGTCTGAAAAGAGCTTAAAGGTAACTCCATAAGGGGTTCTATTTTGCATAATCCAATTTTAACAAGTCTAAAAAGGGAAAAAAAGTGTACTCAATACTTCTTCACTAATTTTTTAAAGAGAATGTCAAAGGTATAAGATGCGATCGGTACTTCTTCAACTTGTCCCGGAGCATGAAAAAGAAAAAAGAAACTCATAGTCAAAGGTGTCCAAAAATAACATGAAATCCTAAAATTGAAGTTAAGACAAGTTCATTATAAAAATCATAGGAAAACACATTTGAAAACCCAAAATATTTAAATTTTTAATAAAAATAAAAAATAATGTATAAAAAGAATGGAATAGTAACAAATTCTTACCATTGCGATTCAGTAAAACTTGTGCAAACAAGGTAATATTGTGACGAGGATTTTGAGAGATTCAATCCATCTCCGATCAAACCATCTGAAACAGGTTGGAGCTAAATCCTATCCCTTCAATTGTATTATGGATTTTTTCTATCTAAGGTCATTTTTTTGTTTTTGAGTATTTTTTCCAAGAGATAGGGTATTCTCAGGTCAACACTTTTCTCCATTTCAAAAGCTGCACCGATGCACCCCTCGAAAGAGGGAAAATCACCGAAGGAGCTCCATCTAAAGGGAGAAATAACTCCCCCACTCTGTTCCCCTAAGGGGAGAGTGTCAATGATGAGGGAATATGAAAAACTCAAAAATTACTCAAATATTTGCAATTTTTCTTCTTTCCATGGGGTTTTTCATGAATCTAATGGATATCCCATTTTTTTTGGCAGGAAAACCGATATTAAAATGGTGATATGGAAAGAGAGGCAACATGACCTTGATGACCTTTAGGCAGTCAATGATCCAATAACTGTGAGGGATCTTCGTGAGTGTGGGATCTTAAACTACTTCAAAGTGCGTAGGATGAGAGCGTATGTGTATCTATTGGAGTATTTGATCCATATGTGGGATCCAAATCAACATCATTTGGAGGTGGGCACACACATATTGACTATAGATGTTGAAGGCATTTATTTCCTGACTAGGTTATCCTGGAGGGGGATTCCAATAGTGCGTATAGGTCCATGAGGTGGTGAGATGTACGCAGATGAACTGATTGATGAGTATTGCACGATGGGGACCCGTTCCCAAGGAGGGAATATTCCCATAAAACACATAGTAGAATTTCCATTGAGAACCATGGCCTTCATGATTTAGAAGGTGGCAGGGAGTAGATCAGAATAGTAGACCACGCATGCTAATATGTTGTATGCAGTAGAGTGCATGTCTCCCACTATTTTCAATTAGAGCAAGGGGTTACTAGTCAGCCTGAAGGGCCAAATTACCAAGTGTCAGAGAGGAGAGCTTAAACAGTTTGGCTATGGAGCTATAGTGGTATCCTTCTTCTTGGAGTGGGTGCCATTGATGAGACTAGAGGTACCTCTAACTAGGATAGGTGCAGAGGACCCCTGCATGACTAGGTGGGCAGAGTCCATGGCACTCCATGGTGGTGGTGGAAGCCCTCCGATCACCTATGATGCGATCTTCTTCCAATGGCTAAGAGGCCAATTACTAATGGTGGAGGATTACAGATATGTTGGGGAAGATTTTAGGAATGACCTTGACCTTCCACTTTCTGAGGGAGACCAGTGGGACGACCGAGGTAAGAAACATATCACTATACATGTTTTTTTTATTTTATATCATGTGTTTTTTTCAGATGATACTGAGACATACAAAAATGTTTGTGAAGACATAAGACCTTCTCGTCTAGCGGGAGTCTTGCCTATAGAGAGGAGGGGAGCAGTGAGTGACATGGTTTTCAGGAATGTTGAGGCGGAGGAGGAGCTCAAGGAGATCGAAGAGAAACTTCAGCGGTTGATCGTGGGAATACCTGACATCTCGATCAATGATCTCGCTAGCCTCTAGTAGCGCCATAATGTAGGGGTATATGGTCATTTAGAGAGGCTACTCTACCGAGTGGTTGCAGTTGTGATGTGCTACCATGAGCACAATGATTATCATAGAGTGGCTCCCTCATTTAGGTCCTATATTTATACTGAAAGCTTCGAAGCTTCATTTTTTTCCATATCTATCTACTAGAAACTTTGATGGTCCTAGACTTTGGGTGAATTCAAAGCTTATGGATTTAGTTTTGTATCTTAGCATCATTCTCTCTCTCTCTCTCTCTCTCTCTCTGTATCTCTCTCTCTCTTTATATATAT
>LPNX010904453.1:367497-406317 GCA_001517045.1 Pseudotsuga menziesii
TGTATATGTATATATATATATATACATATGCATATATGTATATGTATATATATACATATATGTATGTATATATATACACATATATGTATGTGTATATATACATATATGTATGTGTATATATATATATATATATAACTCTTTTATTTATATATGTGTGTGCAAATGTGTTATGTGAATGAATGTCTACTTATGTACTTATTAGTTTTAATGAATAAAATAAAAAAATAATTAAAATGAACTTTTAACTATGAGCAAGATACAAATCCAAGACAAAATTTGATAACGAATTTGCTGCATAATTCAAGTGTCTCAAAATATGCTAATAAGAGACTCGTTCAAAATACATTTTGAATAACCTAACCATTCTAAATGTACAAAGAGGTAAGGGATTACAGACAGTGTATATTCGGTTTAACTTATGTACAACTAACTCCAAATCTAGGCAAACTCTAATTTGACTCACATAATTATGTAGAGATTTAGTGGAAAAACAAATCACTACATGACACTCTACAAGATTGTTTGTTGCGGGGCCCAAACAAGTTCCTCCTTAACTCACCAAATCACAAGTAGGAGAGTACAATAGCTAGACTGCTGATGTGAGATTCAAGGTGTATTGATTAGTACCATCCAAAAAAATGACATAGGTGGTCATATGTTCATTTTAAACATAAGGCTTCATAAGCAGGTTTGTGAAGGACACACTTTACACTCACACTAAAATCACACTTTCAAGAAAAACACATAGCACTCTATAAATACTATATACAACAAACCTATGCTAGATGTCCTAAGCATAGTATTTTTTAAGGTAGACACCATTGTGAGGCTCTCCCAGCGGTATCCCATCGTAAGGTATCAAATCATAAGCTGCTTTCTCTAAGACACAACTAATAATGTAAGTCCCATGCCACATAGATTCCATCTTTCTAGCTCCCAACTTGTCATGTTTATACTATCGTTTATGCACCTCATTTGCTAAGGTTGCATTGTGGAAGGTCTCATCAAGCTTGTTTAAATATAAGAACCGTTCTTCTTCCGGTGTGATGTGGGGTAACAATTCTACAACGAGCTTCAAGGAAGAGATTTCACACTCTATGGGAAGAGTGGCCTATATCCCATATACCAATTGAAATGGTGTAAATCCAGTGGATGTCTTGATGGTGGTCCTATAGGCCCATAATGCAGAGAATAGTTGCAAATTCCAATTGAATTTGGCTTGTCCTACCATCTGTTGAAGCATGGTTTTTAATACTTTATTAATATCGTCAACTTGTCCATTTTCCTGTGGGTAGTAGGGTGTGGAGTTGTCATGTAGAAAAACTAGCTTAGCACTCAATTCCGAGATCATATTATTCTGAAAGTGTGAACCATGATCGGTCACAATGGCCTAAGGGACTGCGAATCTAGTGACAATATGGTTGAATAGAAATAAATCAGTTGTTTTTCCATATTCAGCGTATGTAGGCATATCCTTAGCCCATTTAGTGAAATAAATAGTACACGACCAAAATAATGTAACCATGCCCCCTAGATGAGGTAGGATTACAATGCATGAATTCAATGCCCCAATTTGAAAAGCGACTAATTGCTATGATAGGATGTAACGGAGAGGGATGGGTGCACTTTTTGATGTAAAAAGATGACAAGGAAGGCATTTTTTGATAGCCTCCATGCAATATTTGAAGATTAAGGACCAAAAATACCTAGTGAGTAAGATTTTATGGGAACTAGCCATCCCAGAAAGATGTCCGCCACAGGATCTAGAGTGATAGTCCTTCAAAACTATTTCAGCCTCATAATGAGTAAGTCAATGCCACAAATTTGCATCAATGTCATGATGGTACAATGTATCATTAATGATAAGGTAATATTTAGCGTGATGACAAATATAATGATGTTCGTCTTGGGTCACATTGGGCTGAAAACATTGTTTCTAGAGATAGAGAATTAAATCACTATACTGAGGGGTCATGCGTACTAATGAGGAATGAGGATTTATCAGGAAATGAGTCAATGGGATTTGTTTCCTTCATAAGCTTGATAAAGACAAGGGACTTCTTAGAACTTCATTTCACAAATTCCAACTCAAATTCTTGGAGAATGAAAATCCAACGAGAGTATTTTTCCCCAAGCACTTGATAGGTCAAGATGTAATACATGGGGTTAGAATCTGCATATATCATGGTCATTCTCAGCAAAATATAGTGATGAAAATTCTGGACCACGATGACCGTATCCAGAGCTGATTTCTCCACAAGTGAGTACCAGGTTTCAGAGTAAAAAACACTCTTACTCAGGTAGTAGATCACATGTTCATGGTCATGCTCATCCATTTGAACCAAAAACATACCGATCGTGGATAGAGATGCAACCACATATAGGAAATAGTCCTTGGTGTAAGTGGGTGGTTGCAAGGCAGGTGCATGTGCGATCACATGTTTGAGAGTATTAAACGCATGCTGCACCAGGTCTTCCCAAATGAAGGGGGTATCCTTCTTTAATAAATGCATGAAACTGTGGGTTTTCTCGGCATAATTACAAACAAAATGACATAAAAATTTTTATTTCCCTTGAAAACATTGTAGTTATGTAACATTTGTAGGGGCAAGTAAGGCCAAGATGGCTCCGATCATCAGAGCGTCTATGCAGATGCCATCCTTGGACACAATGAAACCAAGTAATCGACCAGTCTCAACACACAAAACACACTTGTGTGTATTCAACCATATGTTATAGTGGTGGCATCAGAGAAAAATGGCTCTCAAATGATCTACATGGTGATCCCGCTATTTCGAATGAGCAGGTAGGTCATCAAGGAACAGTTTCATAATGTATTTTATGTCATGGAAAGCATAAGACATGGCACGTTGAAAAGTCATGCCAACATTCTTCAAACCAAAAGGTAACTTTTGTAGGAAAAGGTCCTCCATGGAAAAATAAACGTCATTTTGTGTTGATCAGATGGGATTATCTTTATCTGATTGTATCAATAAAATACATCCATGAAGGAGAATATGACACTTCTGACACAATTGTTGATGATTTGGTTAATGTACAGGGTGGGGAAATTTCCTTTAGGGAAATCTTGATTAAGGTCCCAAAAATCGATAAAAATCCTAATACTTCCATGTTTCTTGTTTATAGGAACAATGTTAGACACCCATTCAGTCAAAGGCATGGGGTAGATAAACCCATCCTTGAAATAATTTCAATCTCTTCCTTAATGGCTGCTACTTTCCTTGGATGCACTTGCTGAAGTTTTTGGTGGACTGGCTTGGCATCAAAGTAAGTCTTGATCTCATGAACGATGAAGGAAGGTTTCATCTTTGGCATTTCTTCATATGTACAATAAAAAATATCTCTAAATTGTTTAAATATGAAGGGGAAGGATTCTGGCCTATATTGATGTTCTCTATGATTCTGGGATTCATCGATATATCAAATGGGATAGTTTTGGTAATATTACTCAGATTACCTTTGCACTCAACATCATGGATGAGTACCGATGGTTGAGGATTAATTACAATATCAGATGAAACCATTGTTGCAAAAAGTTCCTCTACCATATTATAATTAGGAAGGAAAGATGATCGATGATGATAATATTTCCAAGGCATCTCGTCTAAAGACATGAATTCCATGATGGGCTCATCAGAGGGGAGCGTATGAAAAATATAATCTAGATATGGGGAGGGGGGGTCAGGGATCTAACAAATAGGATAGGTGATATGTATCTAAATCCACCAAAATATAGTCATTGATGGGAGGGTGGCTAGTGGATTGGATATCCTAATACATTTCTTTGAAAGGGTTTAATGATGTTGAATTAGCAAGTGATTTCCCTTTGTCTATAGAATCATAGCTCAAAGTAGAGATCATGTTCATGGATGTAGTCTGCAATGAAGGAGGAAACTTTTGTAATGGAAAAATTCCCATGAGCGAAGATTATTTCAATAGGACAACTCCGATGTTCTGATATTGTGGAGTTGAATAAGTCAATAGTGGAACATTATTCATAGAGTTGGAACTCATGTCTGGTGAACAGAAATCAAGCTGGTCAATGGTGACAATATTACCGTGGAATGGAAACAAAACTACTTGGAATACAAATGAATCAATTAATTGCATAGTGTAGAACCAGTTTCTACCTAAAATAATATTGTAATCAAGAGGAGCATCAACCACTTTAATATGAATGGGCACTAATTTTCCCCCAATATTAACTTGGAGGGAGGGAAGTATCCCATAAGGCTAAAAATCATGACCATCAAAGGCCTTTAATTTGGTAGGTGAGCGATTAATCTCAGGGGAGCTGATGGATCTCCAACATGATAAAAACATCACCGAAGTCTAGGAACCCTTGTCTAATATGGTACGACGGATTATCTTCCCAATAAATTTCGTTGATAACTGTAATGATAATTGATGGAAGAGTTGAGACTTAAAATTTTTCATCTTAAAGGTGATGATATTGCTATTCTCAGGATCCATAGCTCCAAGAACAGACAACAAGTTCTTTCTTTGCATGGGGCAAGTTTGGAGTACTTTGATATTAGATATGGCACATGGTTCCTGAGTCAAATATTAAACTATGTTGTAGTACTGGGCTCCACAGGTGTTGGGGTTGATGACATATTTTCTAAGTGTACTCTTTGGTGGTCGAAGAACGACATCGAGAACAGGTTTCTCGATATGAAGTCCATTCGTAGGAGGAGGGGTGGAAGATGAATTTTTATTGGTTGGGGGATCATCATCTTTCTTAGTTGGAGGGGGGTCATAGTTATGTGAACAATTATTGAGATTAACCATTTCACTAGACATCATTTTAACTTCATCGATGGAAGACGAAGAAGAGCCATGCGAGGATTGGGGGTCAATCAATTGGTACTAAGTACGGAAAGGATCTTTCAGGACAACCAGAGAGACAGTGTTTTTTAGAAATTTTTTAACTTCCTCACGGAAAGGACACTCCTTGGTGAAGTGATCAGCTCTGCATATGAGGCAGGGAATTTTTTTCTTTCCCTTAGTTTTGGATTCAACATCAGGATTCTATGTTTTATTGCTTTCCTGCTAGTTCTTATATTTGTTTGATTTATTTGTTTCCTTTCTTCTTTCCTCCCAAAGATTCTGAGTATTGAACCACACTCACTTCGGTTGAAATAACACGAGGGGAAAACATTTTTGGGGTTGAAATGTCTTACTAGAATACAGTAGGTTTTTTTCCTTTTTCAAGGATTTGGCCGTTGATTTTGTTTGAATAGAACCAAGAGCTCCATTGGCGAGTGGATCCATTGAAGGTATTGAAGGATCAGTAGTAGGATGAGGAGCATGAGGAATTAAGTCATATAGAGTGCCTAACTGGTAATAAACCAAGTCAAGGTACTGTGCATGGATGATGGATTTCTCCTCGGTAACAACACCTACCATGGAAACATCCCTAGCAATGGGGGGAAGAAAAGATTTAGTAAGCCAATCAGTAAGTAACTAATCGGGAATGGGAGATTTCATTGACCTACGTTGTCATCTCCACTCATGTATTTGATCTAATATATGAGTAGAAGTGGAATGGTGAAGTGAGGTTAAAAGGTCCGTACCTATTTCATATCGGATTGGAAACTGAAAATGTGTAAAAAATGCCATTGCTAGGGTGTTAAAATCCCAAAAGGAATTTTGGGGTAACTCGATGTACCATTTTGCAGCCACCCTAGTGAGATTTATTTTAAACAAACATAGACAGATTGATCCATCCATCAAAGAATTAGATGAACACCACAAATGATATGTCATCACGTGGTTCTTAGGGTCTTCACTAGGTTTTCCATTGGCTTTTGGTATATTAGAGAGTAACCTGACAGGGATTGCTGGCCATGATGGATCATGATGTATGGAGTTGTTAATTAATCGAGACAGATCTAAGAGATCCAACGTGGCCAGAAATAGTAATTGTTGATTATGCTGGGGGTACTGGTAATATTTATAAGGCATGTGTAGATGAGTAGGGGTGTAAGTTGATTGATAAATGGGTTTCATAACCAGTTGATGAGGTGGTTGGTTCACAAATGATCCACCTAAGGTTCTTCTTGGTGGTGGGTTTCTCGTGGAGGGGGTTCACTGGGTGGTGGACCTCCAAAAGGTGGGCCTCTAAATGGTGGACCTCCAGGGGGTAGGAATCCAGGTGGTGTACCTCCAAAAGGTGGAAATCTAGGAGGGGGGCCTCCATGTGGTGGGAGTTCAAGTGGTGGACCTCCAAAAGGTGGTCCTCTAGGTGGACCTCCATAACTTCCAGCAGTGTTTACAAGTGGTTCCCTAGGTAAAGGGATGTTTGGACAATTAGGTTTCCCCCATGGGGTGTATATATTTCCATGGTAGGGAATGCCAGGATAAATAACCCATGTCGGTATAGGTTGATAAACATGATTAATCACAAGTGGTTGGGTCCCTGGGTGGGTATAACCCCATGACAGTTGACTAATGGCAGGTGAAACCCATGAGGATTGTCCCAGGATGGAAGAGGGGATAACCACATTGGTATTCATGGGAGATGTACTAACTATCAGTTTCCCTATCACCATATTTTTCTCCATATTAGAAACCATTCCCCCAGCTAGTAAAAAACATTTGGTGGGGGGTTTCCCTTGAGGGATAGAAGATATAGGGGGGTTAGAGATAGATGGGGGGTTCATGGTAGGCGGGGTAGCAATGGAGGGTTGACTTGGATCATGAGTAACCACATTCTGAACTAGTGACCCTAAGTTAAGAGTCACATAAGATGGTGAAATAGCATGCTATCCAAGGGGAGTTATTTTCGAATGGTGCGGTAGAGGATAAACACTTCTCCTTCTTATATTTTCTCCTAGGTTACACAAATGATCAAGAGTTCCCTGGATTGGTATGAGGATCTTTTCGTTCATAGCGAATCTATTTTCACATGGGGGAGTGATATAAGATGGTCTAGTAGCTTTGTATTCAGACATGGCTTGACCTAAATAAGTATCCCAAAAAGGAGCAGCTGGACCAAATTATTCCACCACACTATCATCCAATGAGTGGTTAAAAACTCAATATGGTGCACCAGGTTGGCCTTCTGTCTGAAAATGAAAGGCGGCGTACTATATAGAAGGTTGTTGGATAATCATGGGGTTTTGAAAGTATTATACCCAAATCCTATCACCATCATGTGATAAGACCTTTGACTTACATGTTTTCCCTTAATCCCAGCACTTGGAGTGGAAACCCATGTTGTTTGTCAATCTTACATGAAAATACTCAGCACCGTGCTTTCCCTGTTAACCACGAGTGGTACCTTCCTCACACCACCTATATCCCGTTTTCCATAAGTGGTGCCACTGCCTGTGGCCTTTTGTCCATTAGTGTTTCTTAACTAAACCGCTCTATCATAAGAAGAGAAAAGTGGTACCCTAGGTAAAATGGGAAAAAGAGAAGTTTCTTGAGGCTTCTAGATCATGAACCTCGTGTCCTCCCTTAACCCTATCATAGTGGATCAGTTGAGATAGAGATCCCCCATCATAGGATCTTAGAGGCCACCTCATCCACAAATATCTCAACCATCCCTATCCATTGAGTCTTATAAATACAAGCTCATGTCCATGGTTGAGGGGGAGAACTATAGAGGGATTGTTATGTTGTTGGATTGACCACTTGGACCAATCCATTTGAGAGCATAGAGAGCAAAGTTGGAGCTTATGGGGATGAAGTATTGGTTTCATGGAGATGCATGTTGACACTAAGGATTAATTGGTTGTAAACTTCTCCATACATCTTAATGAAAAGCTGATTTCTTTCCCACATTACTGTTGTTTTTATTTCACATGTACATGTTGTTATATTCCTTAGTCACTAACATGGATAAGAAGATGATGTTCTGGTAGCTTTGATGTGTTTGCATTTTTGATCTGGTTGTAGGTACATGGGTTCACTATCAAAATAGTATTCCAGGTGTCTACAACATCCAGGGAGGGTCTTCATCCTTTGTCGTTCACTCATTTGTTCTAGATCTGAACCATTCAGACCATAGCAACAACTTTTGTCTGCAAAAGGTGAAATATTCCTGCTTACAAATCTGGTGACTCCGCTGGGGAATAGATATATGTATAAATTGATATTACCTTCCTCAGTTCTTTAAATCTTGTTCATATCCAGGCTCCATATCCAAATCTCTTGAGTCAGATCTTCTATCTGACTTAGTGTATTTTGGTTTGAAACTTCCAGAAATGTTTAGATCTGAATTATTTCGACCTTTTATGCTCTTTTTTACTCTCAATCTATCAGTTTTTTCCTTGATCTGATATTTTTCTAACTTGATCTATTGTTCTCCTTTGTGTTTTGGATTTATATAGGGAGTCGCACTTATGTAGTTCGCAAGAAGCAGTGCCACTGCCTAAACCTAGTTAGCAGCACATGGTGCCACCACTTGAGTCTTGTTGGCGAGAAGCGATGCTGGTCTAGAACCGTTCTGTCAAGACCACTACAGTGCGATGCCAGGTAGGCCTTATTCCAAGACCAATTTTTCTCATTTTTGCAAAAATATTTGAGTTGATTTGCTTTCAGCCCTGCACTGTCAGCCTTGTGTGTTAGAATCTGATGCTTGTGGTTTGAAATTTTATGGTTAAAGATTGGTTTGATTGGAAAATTCAAAAGCTAGATTAGGCTTATTAATTGTTCATTCACTTCTGTGCTTGTTGGTTGTGATTGTGAAAGGAATTCTTGTTTTTTGAAAATATTAGGGTGTTAGTAAGATCTCTTTTCATTTCTGTTATATAGACTGAAAGAAAAACATTTTATTAGCATCTTGGTTTCATTTTTTGCTTTCATAGAGAATTTATTTTTCCTCCTTTAAAAAATAAAATTTTTGACTGAGATTAGGTTATTATCACCATTGAGCATTAGACATTGGATCTCTGATTGGCCTTACAAGCTTTTAGGCTCCTTATGTTCTTTTGTCTCTTATGCATTTAGTACTATCTCATCAAAATAAAAAATATGGTAGTTTTAAGTTAGATTTATCTATGTTTTAAGAAAAATTGAAAAATAGAGTGCATATGCATGTAGTGTGCTTGTTTTTGTTTTAGGAAAAGAGATTCTTCCCCTTTTATTGCTTTTAGAAAAGAGAAATCAGTTTGGAAAGTGTTTCTTGTCTTTGATTTTGTGTTCAATATGGTTGTTTGGAAATATTTTTGGTTTTGAAACAAAAGAAAATGCTCTCTTTCCCTCCCGTAGGTAGGCATATCGAATGGTAAAGTGAAATATTTGCATACGCATATTGCATGGTTTTACCTTTTCTATCAAAACTCCATGCATTCACCTAACCATCCACTTTAAAATTAACGGTATTTATAGGATAAAATTTACATAGCAATTTGAGTGATAGTTTAAAGACATGTTCGAGTGTCATTAAGCGTAGGAGCTATCGTTATTTATCCGAATTACATCCTGAGACTCACGCAGTTCTTCCACGTACCATTGGTATATCGAAAAACCTTTCACATACCCTTGAGGTATATAGAAAGGTACTCATGTACTCGATTGTATATCAGAAGGCCCCTTGTGTATGGTTATGCATTAGACAACACTACTACCGATTCGAGCTCCCACGTACCTTGATTATATTGGGAGACCCCACTAGGATACCTTATCCATCTGAGAAAATCCCTTTGGATATCTTTCTTGGAGACATACAATGAAAAAAACATTCAGGGAGATTACTACACATGTACCCTAGAGGTATATCATGAGTGGCACCTTCTTGACAATCCTGGTGAGAGACCTGACTATCTGAACTCCTCCTGTCATTTTAAGTTTACTTGTTTGACCTATAGCTTGAGTAGGGAAATTTTTTTGGTGTGTTTTCTAGTTTTTCAGACCCTAGGTTAGATATGAACTGTACAAACTGGTTGAGCTAAGACAGTCCAGAAGAGTATGGGGCTTTCCACCTAGTTTTATTCTTGTTTTAGGAGAAAATCCAATGGAAGCTATTGACCAAAGAGCTGCTACCACCTCCCAAGTGGGAGATAATGTGGGTGCAGAAAGTGGAGGTCCACATTCCTTACACTCACCTCCCTTGGTCCAACAACCTTCTCAGGGAAATAACTCATTCCATTCTCCCATAGAAGGTCATGTTGATGATACTACCTGTCCGGATTATGGTCCCAATGCTCCATTTTGGGATACCTCTATAGGACATGCCATTGCCTCATTTGGCACCCGTTTAAAATTTTTTGAAGAAATTTCTCCAGATGAAGAAGAACGTAAACAATACCAGGAAGCCATTCTCCATGCACAGGAGATTGAGAAGAAAATAGATGATATATTGGGCACACCACCACCATGTTCCACAGCTATGCATATGGGATATCCTTCACTTGCCGATTCTATGAGACCCATTGAACCGATTATAGATCCCACAGTGACTCCACACAACCCAGGACAAATTTCCAAACCCACCACCTCCTATGTTACGTCTATTCCTAATCATCCCAGGTCTTCCGCATCTGGGGCTTCGCCTTCAATTCCTATTTTGTCATTACCTTCTAGTGCTCGGGGGAACGCCTGGAACGACCTACGTTATCTGGAACTAGAGTTGTACCTATTTAAGGACAGACCTCTAATATAGAACAATCTACAGTTTATGTCCCTCCTACCCATATTAATATAGCTAATCCTCCATCCAGTTCAGGTCAGCCCTTGGGGGCACAACCTATAACCGCTCAATCCTCTGGAGGTTATGGTTATACTATACCTGTATGAAATATTAATTATCCATCCAACCCTATAGGAATGTCGTACATAGGAATTCCATACCCTAGTAATACTTTTACGCCATGGGGGCAGCCTAACTGGTCTTACATGCCAGCTATGGGGGGGATACCTATTCATACTGCGGGAGGTGCCGAAGGACTACCTTATGGAGGTAATACCCCTAGGGTGCCTAGTGGTTTCCTTCCTTATAGTCCTAATGGTCCTGGTGGTCCTGGGGGGCCTGGTGGCTCTCCTTCTGGAGGCCCTCCCCCTAGTGGTTTCGGTGGCTCTGGAGGTTTACCTCCTAGAGGTTCCGGAGGGTCTCGTGGTCCACCTCCTGGTGGTCCTAGTGGTCCTAATGGTCCTGGTGGTCCCAGAGGTCCTGGTGGCCCTAATGGTCCTGATCCCAAATATCAACCCCTCATGTGCAGATTTCCTGGTAGATCTTCCTCACAATAACCTATCTATCAGTCTACTTATGGTCCTACTGGTACATATATGCCATATCAATATTACTAGTATGTGAAACCTAACCATCAGTTACCTTTCCTAGCAACTTTGGAATTACCTAAATTGTCCAAGTTGATTAATGAACCCATTCGACACAATCCCTCATGGCCTCCCATTCCGATAAAGTTACCATCGAACATTCCAAAGTTCAATGGGAAGGAGGGAGACGATCCGAAAAAACATGTCATGACATTCCATCTGTGGTGTTCTTCAAACTCCCTCATGGATGATTCAGTTTATTTACAACTCTTTCATCAAAATTTGACTGGTACAGCTGCGAAGTGGTACATTGAACTTCCACAACATTCGTTTGTGGATTTTGGCTCCTTTTCAACCCTGTTTCTTACACACTTTCATCTCCCTATCCATTATGAAATGGGTATTGATCTCTTAAGTTCTCTGTGATAGAACACCTCCACCCACATATACGATCATATCCATGAGTGGAGAAGGCGAAGAAGGCTTACTAAGGTCCCTATTCCGGATCAGTTATTAGCTTATTGGTTTACCAAATCCTTGTTGCCTCCAATTGCCTGAGATGTGGCTATAGGCGGTGCCCTTACTAAAGAGCAAGACATTAATCGAGCCCAGTATCTAGACTTGGTCTATTCCCAGTCTGGAAATCTTTATGAATTGATTCCTCAAGCTCCTTGCCCGAGCACTGATCCCGCAAAGCCACTAGTAGAAGTACCTGTTGATGGTATTGTTGGTTCAATCCAATCCTCGTCAGTAGCAAAACCTGCCAAGCAACCCCAGACTGCCACCCCTACTCCTTCGAATCCTAAGGTTTCTGTTGAGGTCAATTCTATTCAAAGTACTCAAACCTTGGGCAATAATAAAAATAAAGGTAAAAATAAGAATAAAAAACCAAGAAACCAACAGGAGAATCCAAGACCAACCAACAATGATAAAAATAAAGGGAAGAGAAAAGCAAAATATCCATGTCTGCTATGCGAATGTGACCATTTCACAAAAGAGTGTCCCCGTCGAGACGAAATCTCTCAATTTTTGAAATCAAATCCCGCACCCACAATTCTCATAGATCCTTTTCCCTCTCAACAACAACTAATAGACCACATGTCTAATCAGTGTAAAACTAGTTCATCAGATGAAATTCATATGATTTCCTTGGATACCATTAGTTTACAAACTCATAGTTAGAATTATGACAAACAAGTAGACAAGAAATAAGCCCATTCTTCTTCAGGGAAATCTCCCTCTACTGGTTCTCCGAAATCCTCATCTACTGTCCTAATAACCATCGAGAAGCCTACTCTCGACATGATTTTGAGTCCACCCAAGAGTACTCTTAGGAAGGTTGTATTTAATCCTAATTCCCAAGCTGCTCAATTTTATAATGTAGTTGAAGATCTCACTCAGGAACTATTGTCATCATATTTGCTACAAAAAAAATTATAAGTTTCTGGCAGCACACATAATGGTTTCATCTAAGGTGACCCTCAATTGATCCCACAGGTTAAATTCAAATGCTTATGCTCTATCCAAGAATGTGTGAAAATAACAAAATTGCCAGTAAGAATATACTTCAATTCATAGGTATGGACGAGATCACCCAGGTGTTTAATTCATGTGTGTTCGATATTTGGTGAGAAACCAAAAGCTTAAAAGAGAACCATGCTAGTTGTATGTTGAAGGGAAGCGTAAACCATCTGGTACTTCGAAATACACATGGATCTAAATTAAATCTATATGGAAGCATGAACACAAATGATGTAAAAGTGCAGAATGGCATTATCTTACAGCAATGGCTTGGATATATTCCATGGGTAGTAGACAAAATTGAGAATCTACACATTTTCAAACAAATATTGGAACTAATGGAGCGTGCACACTCACAAGGAATGCTTTTAGGAAACATTCTCCCTTCTTGTCTTGTACTCTCAACATTAAATTAGGTATAATTTCTTGAGTCTCCAGCAAGTCAAGTGAGTCTCGAATGCTCCAAAGATACACTTTTCCCTTCTACTAACCCCATAGATCATTTGTCAAAGTCCCAGCAAAAGAGAAAGCATTGCAGATAGTATTTATTAACATGAGTTATTCAAGGCCATGGTCATAGTGATAGATGTGATTTAATGATTTATCCAGTAAAGCCTCCTGACACAGACAATCCACACTCTGAACATCGTCAGATTGGAATGGATGCGAGTTTTCAAAGGAAAGGTTCAGGGTCTTCTTGTAGAACTTCCTCTATAGATCAAAATATTGCTAAAACTGGTGAATGATACTCTATAGATCCTATAATGGGAGGTAATGAGGATCTAAAATTACTTTCAAAGAATGCACACAATCCAGGATATGAACTCACTGAGGGTCGATAGATTATGGACCAAAGTGGCCAGCAACGCCAAAGTAGGATAATAGTATTAAATGACAATGATTATCATTCAATAGAGGATTTCTTGTTCTTGGAGGAGAATTTGAAGGATTGGCTTGCAGAACAATTGGATGATTATTTAGATAATGATTCTTCTTCAAAGAGCTCATCAATACTCATCCATGAATGCAAGTGGCATTTCATTTAAGTTTTTTAGTCATATTAGAAGTATAACCCTATTAAATAGAGACATGGGTCATTTTCTTGTTTGATTATCCAAACTTGGAAAAAACTCATTAGACTAGATCCAAAAAATGCTAAAGAGGTTAGCTTTGCTATCTTATATATATATATATATTTCATTGTAAAAGGAAGAGGGGAGTAGAAGTGAGGAAGAGGAGTTCCAGCCAAGGGATGAGATGGTATTGGCAGGGAATGTATGCACTTTGTTTCTCTTTGTGTAGGATGGCTGCTTTGAAATGATTATAATCATGAGCCTGTTTTTCTTTTATACATGAATTGTATCTAGTTATGATTTTATCTTGTGTGTGGTATTGATAATCCACTACAAGATTCTTATAATGATGTAGAATTACCTTTAAATGTCCTGTTGCATAACCATATTCATCCTTTATAAATTCATGCTCGTAGTCTTTCCTATTACTGTATTTTACAATGATACATTTCCCACTGTTTGATATATAAACCTAGCCTGATCTCTGTACTGTTATACCTCCGTAGATCTATCAACTCAATTACCCATTAAACCAAAATTTAAGATTTCTCTAAGCTTGACCCTAGCAGTCAAGGTTCAAATTTAGTGATAACATCTTCTGGCACCGTTGCCGGGGATGAAGGAGCAAAGATATCTTCCCCAGGAAGAATGACAACGAATATATCAAGCCTTTGATGGTGAATGATGGCTGGTGACATAGTGGCTATAAATTATTCACCTAGTGAATCCAACTACTGCAAATCCGTATTTCAAAGCTTCATTGATGATTTCATTGGACTAATGAGGACTTCTGATCTGGTTTCTATTGTTTCAAGGTATGCATGTCTAGATTTTGTAGAAATTCCTGGTTTTCCAAATCTTCTTCCTTCGGATGAATATTTGTTGAGAAATGGTCCTAAATTCAATAGAGAAGATCTGGGTTTAGCTATGAAACACATCTAATTTCCGTGAATTTACAGAGTTACTCAGAGTCAAACATGAATTCTATGATTCATTACAAGGGAAGTGTAAAAGTTGGGTTGAAGATTTGTCTATTGGGTCAATTAGATCATTAATAGATTTTTGGATTATATTTTTGAAGACATGGATAGAGAACACAGAGTTTAGGGCAGATTCTCTTTCCATTAAAAATTTCAAGGAATGGAGTGATATGAGCACTGATGAGGAAATAGATGAAGATTTTTCTTCCATTTTGTCTTCTTATTTAAAGTCAAGCTCATGTAACTCAGAATCTAAAGCCATCTTTTTAAAAGAATTTGCTGCATATATTGAGGAAGAGATTGAAGCTTTAGAGATCAAGATATAGAGTTTGTCGTTTCAAATCCCTTTCCAGCTGTCTTTTGATATCAAGATTGAGAATAAAGACAAGTTTGATGATACAAAATTGAGAAAGTGGTATGACCCGGTAGCCAAATATATCAAGGAATTTATTGATTCAGCGTTTCAATATTCATTTCATGATAAGTCTAAAAATCAAATTTGTAGACATATGTTGATTTTTGTTCCCATCTTCATCTTTCTAATACACAGATCAAGATTTTCATCAAGTATTCAGATACTTGTATGGCTTCACTGGAAGCATGATTTTACTTTAACAAAGTTGTAGTTGTGGTTAGTGTAGATAGTGTGGATAAATAAGCTTTATGCTTCAAGCATTTCCTTTAGTTTGTACAGTGTGATTAGATTGTTGTGAGAGGATTATTTCAATTTGTGGAGTAGTTTAAAGATTCAGCCAGTAGTGTGTTTTCAAGCTTTCTAAGTAGCAGATATTTGTGATGAAGACTCCAGCCCAATGAAATGGAAAGGCACTTGGTCTACTTGTTCTTGGAAGTTCACAAGGAACATGCCATCCCCAGACAAAGATGGATGTTGTCATCAGATCTGCTACAACAAAATTTATAAGTTTCTGGCAGCACACAGAATGGTTTCATCTGAGGTGTCCCTCAATTGATCCCACGGGTTAAATTCAAATGCTTATGCTATGTGCAAGAATTTGTGAAAATGACAAAATTACTAGTAAGAATATACTTCAATTCATAGGTATGGAAGAGATAGCCCAGGTGTTTAATTCATGTGTGTTTGATATTTGGTGAGAAACCAAAATCTTGAAAGAGAACCATGCTAGTTGTATGTTGAAGGGAAGCGTGAACCATCTAGTACTTCCAAGTACACATGGATCTAAATTAAATCTACATGGCAGCATGAACACAAATGATGTAAAAGTGCAGAATGGCATTATCTTATAGCAATGGCTTGGATATACTCCATGGGTAGTAGACAAAATTGAGAATCTGTACATTTTCAAACAAATATTGGAACTAATGGAGCATGCACACTCACAAGGAATGATTTTAGGAAACATTCACCCTTCTTGTTTTGTACTCTCATCATTAAATCGGGTAGAATTTCTTGAGTCTCTGGCAAGTCAAGTGAATCTTGAATGCTCCAAAGATACAATTTTCCCTTCTACTAACCCCATAGATCACTTGTCAAAGCCCCAACAAAAGAGAAAGCGTTGCAGACAATATTTATTAACACGAGTTGTTCAAGGCCATGGTCATAGTGATAGATGTGATTTAATGAATCAGTCAATAAATTCTCCTAACACAGACAATCCACACTCTGAACATCGTTAGATTGGAGTGGATGCTAGTTTTCAAAGGAAAGGTTCAGGGTCTTCTTGTAGAACTTCCTCTGTGGATCAAAATATTTCTCAAACCGGTGAACGATACTTTATAGATCTTGTAATGGGAGGTACTGAGGATGTAAAATTACTTTCAAAGAATGCACACAATCTAGGATATGAACTCACTGAGGGTCGACAGGTTATGGACCAAAGTGGCCAGCAACACCAAAGTAGGATAATAGTATTAAATGACAATGATTATCATTCAATAGAGGATTTCTTGTTTTTGGAGCAGAATTTGGAGGATTGGCTTGCAAAACAACTAGAGGATTATTTAGATAATGATTCTTCTTCAAAGAGCTCATCAATACTCATCCATGAATGCAAGTGGCAGTTCATTTAAGTGTTTTAGTCATAGTAGAAGTATAACCCTATTAAATAGAGACATGGGTCATTTTCTTGTTTGATTATCCAAAGTTGGAAAAAACTCATTAGACTAGATCCAAGAAATGCTAAAGAGGTTAGCTTTGCTATCTTATATATATATATATATATATATATATATATATATATATATATTTCATTGTAAAAAGAAGAGGCGGTTAGAAGTGAGGAAGAGGATTTCTAGCCAAGGGTTGAGATAGTATTGGTAGGGGATGTATGCACTTTGTTTCTCTTTATGTAGGATGGTTGCTTTGAAATGATTATAATCATGAGCTTGTTTTGCTTTTATACATGAATTGTATCTAGTTATGATTTTATCTTGTGTGTGGTCTTGATAATCCACTACAAGATTCTTATAATGATGTGCAATTACCTTTAAATGTCCTGTTGTAGAACCAGATTCATCCTTTATTATATCATGCTCGTAGTCTTTCCTATTACTTTATTTTACAATGATACCTTTCCTGCTGTTTGATCTTTAAACCTAGCCTGATCTCTGTACTGTTATACCTCCAGCACTCTATCAACTTAGTTACCCATTAAACCAAAATTTAAAATTTCTCTAAGCTTGACCCTAGCAGTTGGGGTTCAACTTTAGTGATAACAGGAACCTTGTGCAATGTCTACCTTAGAAGTACTCCAAAGTTGTTCTATACAACGCAAAAATCTGTTAACAACATTAGGAGATTTAGACTCGGATAATACTAATTTGATTCTTTTCAATATTGAGAACTATAAGTCTAGGTTACCTCATAAACTTTCTTTTCAAATCATTACGAAAGTAGTTGGAAAGAAGGTTTTTATAACGGTACTAGATGAAGGAGCTTCGACCTCGGTTTTGTCTCCATCTTGTTGGAAAGCTCTCGAATCTCCCGAGCTTGTAACATCACCTACGAATCTGAAAGCCTTCGATGGATGAGGTTTCCAGCCCCATGGTCTCATATCAGCTCTCGCAGTTGAGCTTGGGGTAAAAACTATTTCTATTCAAGTAGAAGTGGTAGTTTCCCTATTAGATTACAACCTCCTTCTACGAAGAAATTGGTTTTATGCCATGATGGCTGTCTCTTCGACAGTATTCCGAATAGTCCAATTTCCACATCTAGGGAGAATTGTTACCATTTACCAACTTGATATTTGTACATCAGATGTTACTACCTCTACGGCTAATAACATCCCCATGTTAGGCTAGTCCCCTCCTCCTTACCAGTCGATTGGGGTAGGCATGTTGAAGGATTCATCCCTTATGGGGATTTTTCCATCCACTCCTCCTAACATGGATACCGCGATAGTACATATGATTGCGTCATTTGACCATGATCCTAAGGGAAAATTTTTTGTTGAGTCCACCTCGTTAAGTTCACACGATGCAATGTATGACACCATTCAAACCCTTTCTGATGATCACACTAATGACCTTCATCTAGTGGCTTCGAATCCTTACCATTTACCTTACTGGTTAGAACCATCTCTTCCTCTTCTAGATTATCTCTCTGACACTTTTCCTTTCGATGAGTCCATTATGGAGATCATGAGTATGGATGAGTCCATTTTGGAGGATCACCATCATAGATCCATGTTCCTCCCCAACACCAGTTTGGTTAACCATGCTTATGCATCCCTATTTCCTGCTGATATTGTTAATGTACCTGAAAGTCCCATATTGTTGCAAGACATAGATTCTGAAGGAAAACTTTGCAACACTACTCAAATGAATTCAATTGACATATCAGCCAAGATTGGTACCATCGAGCATGTTCATGTTGGGCAGAACTACTCGGCAGATGAACTTGAAGCATATAAGGCACTTTTCAAAGAATTCCGTGATATTTTTTCTTGGTCCTATGAAGAAATGACGGGGATTGACCCATCCATTGTGGTCCATGAGATAAAAACCTACCCCATGGCTAAGCCTGTCAAGACAAAACTAAGGAAAGTCCATCCACGGAAGGCCATAGCTATTAAATCTGAAATAGAGAAACTTCTTAATGTTGGGTTTATTTATCCTGTACCCATGACAAAATGGGTATCGAACATTGTCCCTGTCAATAAAAAGAAGGGAACCATTAGAGTCTGTATCAAATTTAGGGATTTGAATAAATCTTGTCCCAAGGACAACTTTCTTACTCTGCACATCGATCAGATTATTGACAACTATGCTGGAAGTGTCATCTTATCATTTATGGATGGCTTCTTTGGCTATAATCAAATTGAGATATTAGCCACTGATTAGCACAAGACGGCATTCATTTGCCCATGGGGAACCTTTGCATATAAGAAGTTACCTTTTGGATTGAAAAATGCTGGAGACACATTCCAGCGTGTGATGTCCTATGTGTTTAATGATATTAAACATATTGTTGAATTGTACCTTGATGACCTCCCTACTCATTCACAGTGACGGGAGGACCACCCTGGTCACCTTAGAGACATTTTTCTAAGATTTTGTCATTATAATATATTGCTCAATCCACATACATCTATTTTGTGCATTGAGATGGGATGTCTGTTAGGATTTGCGGTCTCTAAGGATGGTATCCAGATAGACCCCTTGAAAATTGCCACCATTTTAGCTCTACCAGCCCCAACTAATCTCCTTGAACTCTAAAGTTTGCAAGGGAATCTCCATCATTTCGTGTGCAATTTCGTAGAGAAAAAACATGGTTATATGCATCTCCTTAAACAAGACACCCCATTATTTTGGGATGACCAAGCCCAACATACCTTTGATAATCTCAAACACGCTCTGACTCTTCACCCGTGATACACCCCCCATATTATTCAAAGGACTTTCTCTTGTATATTGTTGCCTCTGATACTACCATTTCTATGGTTTTGGTGCAGGAAAATCCCAACGGCCAAGAGCATGTGATTTACTATGCAAGTAATAATCTTATGGATTCTAAAACCCGATATTCATGCGTGGAGAAGTTAGCATTGGCCACAGTCATTGCTGTACAAAACTTTTGTCACTACATTTTGCTCCGCACAACCACTGTATTGGAAGACCAGAACCCTATGTATTACATCCTGACTCGTTAGGTGCTCGGGGGCAAGTACTCCCGATGGATAGTCATCCTATAGGATTTTGATTTGGAATTTGCCAAAGCCACATCAAAGAAATCCTTGGTCTTTGTCGAGCTCATGTGTGATCTTCCCTATGCTTTGACAGAAGCTGAGCCCAATGATTCATTTCTGAATGAATTCTTGTTCTTGATTAGCACTATCGATCCATGGTATCAATATTTGCTTATTTATATCTAAACACAATGATTTCATCCGCATTTATCCCATAACGATCACCAACGTATCCGTCGCCACACGAAATATTACCTCATCTTGAATAATACCTTGCATAGATGTGGGATTGGTTCTATTCTCCAGTGATGCCTCACTCATGAGGAGGATGAACATGTGTTGAATGATTTCCACTATGGAGTATGTGGTGTTCATTTGTCTAGGATGGCTACATCCCAGAAAATCCTTCGCCGTGGCTATTTCTGGCCCTCAGTCTTCAAAGACTATCACGAGGCTATTAAGAAATTCCCACCATGTCAACATTTTTATCCCGAAAAGCACACTCATCCTACTCCGCTACACCCTGTCATTACCGTTGTCCCATTTTCCAAATGGGGAATTGATTTTATGCATTGTAAGCCTACCTCAGCCGAGGGCATGGTTACATCATCGTAACCGTTGACTATTTTACAAAATGGGCTGAGGCCATGCCCACATATGTGGAAGATGGTAAGACTACCACTCTCTTTGTGTTCAATCATATCATAGCTAGATTTGGAGTCCTGCAGTCCATTGTTACTGATCACGGATCACATTTCCATAATCAAATGATGGAGAAATTGAGTGCCAAGATAGGTTTTCACCATGAAAAATCTACACCATATTATCCACAAGCTAAAGGTCAAGTAGAGGCCATTAACAAATTTCTATAAACTATGCTTCGTCGGATGGTTGGAGATCATAAATCCAACTAGAACCACATTCTTTTCTCCACTTTTTGCTCTTATAGGACTTTGGTGAAAACAACTACTGGTTTCACACCCTTCCATCTTGTCTATGGACTTGAAGTTGTCTTACTGATTCAATGTCAGATTCCATCTTTACAACTTGTTGCTAAACTTCTCCCAAACAATTTTGCAGAGGAAGAAAGATTTTTGTACTTGAATAACATCGATGAGACTCGGAGAGATGCTACCTTATCTAATGAGGCACATAAAAAATGCTTCAAGGAACAGTATGATAAATCTATCCAACCTCATGCCTTTAACGAGGGTGACCTAGTTTTGACTTATGACCAGAGATATGAAAAACTAAGGAAAGGAAAGTTTGAGTCCATGTGGTATGGTCCTTTCGTAATTTCTAAAGTTTTAGAGAAAGGGGCCTACGATCTCGTTGACTACGATGGAATCCCTTTAGGGAAACCTCGCAATGGGTTGTGCCTGACATTAGAGGAAATTTGGGGTCTAAAATGGGCCTTATAAGAAAAAGTTCCAACAATACGTTCTTGTGAGTTGGAATTCAAGAACCAATAGAATTCCAATAAAATGAATCAACCATAATGGTTGAATTGACATATTTGTCATTAAAAAAACTACTTTTTTATTTGTATTTTCGACATATCTCCCTGTGTTTTTACTCCAATTTCGATCGAGAGATCTCGTTGGATGCGGAATTTTATTTTGCATCCAACGAGTACCCACACTGCATACTTTTGATGGACCCCGCTACCCCAAAAACAAGAAATACCTAAAAAAACATGATGATGACATCATCATCACATTTTTTCAGGTATTTCTTGTTTTTTGGGTAGCAGGGTCTGTCAAAAGTATGTAGTGTGGGTATGCATTAGATGCAGAATCAAATTCTGCATCCAACAAGCTCTCTCGATCGAAATTTGAGTAAAAACACAGGGAGATATGTCGAAAATATGAACACAAAAAGGAGTTTTTTTCTTTTTTCCCTCCAAAATTAATAAATATTATTTTATTATTTTAACTATTATTTTATTATTTTCCTTAGGAGGCCCATTTTAGACCTCAAAATTCCTCTAATGAGAGGTACTATGCCTAAGTATTTCTTGGATAGTATCTTGTATATATGCATATTGCTTGACTTTCAATGTTCTTTTAGTATTTTCAATATGGTTTTGAGTTTGGTGTCCGCATCTATTTATACCATGTTTTGGTCAGGAAGAGAAGATGGATTTCTATGACTTTGCTGATGGTGCTTGCCACCACACCTTGAATCTCGCCTTAGTTGCTTGGGTCCTCTATTCCCTAGCTGAATATTTGGTCAGTTCAGGAGTGGTTTGTATTGGTCCCGCTACCAACAACATCATCGAGTATCGAGTAGTCATAGCTCTTCTGACTGAAGCTGCCTCACACGATGTTCACAATCTGGTAGTCTTGATGGACTCAATCCTCATGGTTTGTCATCTAAACCATGTTTATACCATTAGAAATCTTGTGCTTCTCCGCCTCTTCCGGAGGGTACGCTTGTTATAAAGATCATTTGAAACCATCACTTATAGGCATATTACATCCTAGATTGGCATATTGCCCATTCATGACGTTAAATAAAATAGGGTTCATTGTAAATAAACAATTAAAGACACATAAAACTCATGTAAAATAGATTCACCATTTGATACATATAAACACTAGGTAAAAGTCTGTATATATATATATATATATATGAACATGTTTACAAAAAATATGTCACGAGACCTCATTTGAAGCATGTAGGATTTTAGGAAAAAATCACCATACAAAATCCTAAAGCTATCAGCTTTCAGTAGATATCTCATGCACACAATGTCTAGTGATGCTCGTCGTAGCACATCACTAGCCAGACTACTCTATGTAGTAGTCTACTAAACCAACCCGGTACTCCTGTTGTAGGTCCCTGATACCTCAAAGGGAGGTCATCAATGGAAGCATCAGGGATGTCTAAGGTCAACCTCTCTAGGTTTTCCTGTAATTCCTCGGTCACATCATCAACCTGCAGTACAAAGCGGGATCTAGCTCGTCTATCCAATGGGGAAGCTCCCCCAGGTTGTGCTGCTCCAATGTCTGTATGAAAATATTCAGGTCTCGTTACTTAACATAAAAATATAAAAAATTAAAAAAACTTTAAAAATATTATTTCCATTTTAGGGTTTCTTGCTTCTTATCGAGGTCACTCCACTCTCCACCAGGTGGGAGCGATAGATCAGGGTCTCCGCTGAAGTCCGTACCTGCATAAGCATAATCCTCCACGATAAGGATTCGATCTCTGAGCCATCAAAAGAACAAGTCACTGAACTTCACCTTCCCCCTGCCCACTCCAGTACAGGCCATAATACAGACCCACCTCTGCATGCGGGGGTCATGTGCTCTCAGATCTGTAAAGACCACCTTGGGTCTCATCTGTGATACCTACTCGAAGAATAAGCAAGATCGAATGGAACCAAAACTGAACCGCTTTAGTTCCCCCTTCCGACACTTAGTCAGATGATCCTTGAATATCGGAAGCAGGGATTCCATCCAGTTGAATACTTTAGGTGCCATGGCCTCTATGGCATAGAGCATGTGTGCCCTAGAATCCTGGTGCACTCCCTAGATTCCTGCCACTCTCTGCATTGTAAACAAGACAGTCCGTAGAGGCCCGTTCATCACTACCTTTATGGATATTTTCTTCCCCGATGTCCTCGTCCCTGGGATACAGTGACGGTCTATCAACTCTTGTGTGGTAATATCCCCTCCTCGGGAACCTGTCAGTGAGATGGGGGCACCCTGTCTCGAGAGTTCAGTCAATAAGTAGATATCCTCTACCTCTATTGTCAGAATGTGAGCTCCAACCTCAAAGTGTTGCTACTCTGGAGTCCACATCTGGAGTATGTGTTCTAGCAACCGCTCGTGTGATACCATGCTGGGAGTCCGGAAGAATTTTAGGAGTCCATAGTCTTGTAATGCATCTATGCAACTCACATTCCTTTCAGCGAAAGTGTCATCATTATCATGTTGTCTTTTCTTCCATATTACCATTTTTTATTAGCAAAATCCTGCCAAAAACAATCATAACACCTATTAGAATCATTCTTAATCAATTAAATCTAAAGAGATGATCTAATTTTTCTTGTGTTAACAAATTTGCATCTTCACGGCTGGCACCACCTGTGCGCCATTGAAGATAGGCGATGGCACCATTGGTGCACTTTGTTTTCGGCACGGTTCTAGTGAGGTACTATGTATCCCATAAGGGATAAGTGTGATGCCCGTTCCCATGGTTTTAGGGCTTGCCATACAGGCCAAAAACCCCATCAAAAATCAAAATTGAGACTATGAAAAGGAAGAGTAGGGTTTTAACTATTACCTAGAACTGACGGTGCACGAATCTGACGGTGGAAACTTCTGATATCAGCAACTGAAGATCTGACTAGGAAAGTGCTCCAAATTATCTCCACTATGGGTAAATAGTAAAATGAATTGATTTTTCACTATTTACATGACTTTTATACACATTTTTGGGTTTGGCATGCTATAGTTTTGATTTAAAATTGCTTTTTACTCGAAATTTATCAGTTGCAATCCCTTAATGTTAGTTATGAGCGCATTTAACACTTGGTTTTGAGTCAACTGTAGGATAGAAGAACCATAGCAGTAAAGTTTTGGGAGTTTGTTTATGACTTTTTCGTACTACCATAAAATGAAAAAAGTCGATGAACATTTGTTACAACACTTTGGTCACGCTCCTGAAACCTAGTATCAAAGGTCTTAGTCCATTTTCGATTCTTTCCAAGCTCGTAAAAATTAACATTGTGTAAAGAAACCTCATGGAGTCCTCTTTAAACTCTTTTTAGGCTCCCTGAATACGAAAAGATTGTCGAGTGATATTGTCTTCTTCATGCTCGTTAAAATATTTGAAGATTCGTCTCTCTGATGGTAGGTTATCTCTTTTTCGGTTCAGATGGACTATTTAAGAAAAAGGAACACTCCAGCCTATCATGACTGGAAGAGTTCTCTAAGGTATGATTTTATACTTTTTCGAGCCTTAGAGAATAAATCATACAAAAAAGGACCCTTTGGAGTCTTCTTCCGTAAGCGTTCATACTCTCTAAACATGAACGATAGCGAGTTTGCTTTCATTGGACTCATTAAATTAAACATTGAGAGACACATTTTTGGGAACGAACCCCTCCTCTCTCAGGTTTGTAAAACATATGAGTTTGGACTTGTCTTCGGACAAGCTATACTAAGTTTTTGTTACCCTCTTTGAACTCGTAAAACCGAAAAGAGGCACTCATCGATCATGATGGGGAAAATGGGAAGGGAATCATTTTGCAAATAAATGGAAATAGTTTGTCATTACCTTTGAACATGGCACTTGTCTGCACATCATGTCAGTCAATTGGGTATTCAGCTGATCTCCGCAATGATCCACATTCATTAGAGGAAATTTCAACTCAAAATGGGCCTTTTAACTTTGAATCAAATTCCATGTCATCATGTGTTATCCAATGAAATTGATTTAAATTTGTAATACCGTATAGGTCTTAAACACTTTTTTAATATAAATTTGGGGATAGGTATCATAAAAAAGCTACTTTTTTGTTTGTATTTTCGACATATATCCCCATGTTTTTACTCAAATATCGATCGGGAGATCTGGTTGGGTGTGTATTTTAATTTCGCATGCAATGAGTACCCACCCGGCATACTTTTGATAGACCCTGCTACCCCAAAAACAAGAAATACCTAAAAAATGTGATGATGATGTCATAATCACATTTTTTCAGGTATTTCTTGTTTTTGGGGTAGAGGGGTACATAAAAAGTATGCCGAGTGGGTACTCATTGGATGTGAAATTAAATTCCACATCCAACGAGCTCTCCCGATCAAAATTTGAGTAAAAACACGGGGAGATATGTCAAAAATACAAAAAAAGTAGTTTTTTTTCTTCCTCCAAAATGAATAAATATTATTTTATTATTTTAACTATTATTTTATTAATTCTTTTTAGGAGGCCCATTTTGAGTTGAAATTTCCTCTAATGGTCCATTGTCGTATTGTGTGTTTGTCTGGTCCATTCATGCTGCAAAGTCTTGTGTAGTGCCGCCCGATGTTCAAAGGGAAAGTTGAAGAAGTTTACCTCTGCAGTAAAAAATAGTCTCTGTGTCAGTACTTTTGAGTTGGTCTTGTGGTTACTACATTCACATCATTCCAGAACTATGTTCCAAGTTTCGTCTCGTCGATGTGGGGCTCATCATGGCTCTCTTTCAATGAGACTATCCCCATCGACATCATCTCATTATTTAGGAAATAGTCTTAGAAACAAAAAACTTAGTACCTTGAGGTCTGTATGCCTTAATGACAGAGTCTCTCGCTCTCGACATAGGTTCACATCACTAAAATTTGATCGATAGAATTGACTGGGTGTTTGACATCAGGACATCTATTCACACTCAGTAGATTGTACTAGTGTACCTTGGGAATCATTGACATCAATGGTGATCTCCCTCGCACTTGTTAACGGTTCACATCATTGACTGATAATCAAGTGGTTTCTACCATGTTCAACTTCAGATCATTGTAAACACATGGATAGAATCGTACTTTATGGAAGACAAGATGAACACCCTCTATCTATTTAGCATTCATTGGTTTCCCTAGGTTGTGATGGAGTTTTGTATATCTAGAATGGATCCACATTTGTATGGTCGTGGCTATGCTCAAATTTGCATCTTTATGACATAGATCTACATTGTATGTCTGGTAGCTATGTCCAAGTTAGAGTCCTTTATCACATGGATCTATACTGTATTCCAGTAGCCATGGATCTACCTTGTATTAGTCTGCAGCAATGATTTGGTTACTTGTGTCTATCAGTAAAAAATATTGATGTACTACAGATGCCTACTAGATGACATGCTCTGATCGAGCTGACATTTTCACCTTGAATTGACAACTTGTTCTCTCAAAGCTCTCATTTATCGTATCCCTCTAAGACTCAGGCTTTGGGGGGCATTCTGTTATACGCAAATCCTGTCACCACCATGTGATAAGACCTTTGACTTACATGTTTTCCCTTAATCCCAGAACTTGGAGTGGAAACCCATGTTGTTTGTCAATATTACATGAAAATACTCAGCACCGTGCTTTCCTTGTTAACCATGAGCGGTACCTTTCTCGCACCGTCTATATCTTATTTTTAAGCGGTGCCACTGCCTGTGGCCTTTTTTCCATAAGCGTTTCTTATCTAAACCGCTCTGTCATAAGAGGAGAAAAGTAGTACCCTAGGTAAAATGGGAAAAAGAAAATTTTCTCGAGGATTCTAGATCATTAGCCTCATGACCTCCCTTATCCCTATCATAGTGGGTTAGTTGAGCTCAAGATCCCCCATCATAGGAACTTAGAGGCCACCTCATCAAAAAATATCTCAACCATCCCTATCCATTGAGTCTTATAAATACAAGCTCATGTCCATGGTTGAGGGGGAGAACTATAGAGGTATTGTTATGCTATTGGACTGACCACTTGGCCCAAGCCATTTGAGAGAATAGAGAGAAAAGTTGGAGCTTATGGGGATGAAGTGTTGGTTTCATGGAGATGTATGTAGACACTGAGGCTTAATTGGTTGTAAACTTCTCCATACATCTTAATGCAAAGCTGATTTCCATCCCACAATACTGTTGTTTTGATTTCACATGTACATGTTTTTAGATTCCTTAGTCACTAACATGGATAAGTAGATGATGTTCTGGTATATTTTATGTGTTTTCATGTTTGATTTGGTTGTAGGTACACAGGTTCACTATCAAAGCAAAATTCTAGGTGTCTACAACATCCAGGGAGGGTCTTGATCCTTTGTCATTCACTCATTTGTTCTGGATCTGAACCATTCAGACTAGAGGAACAACTTCTATTTGCAGAAGGTGAAATATTCCTGCTGACAGAAAGGAGGAATTTTCTTCCTCGGATTTAGTAATTGGAACCCATTCTACATGTGAATCAGTCGTAGTTGGTTGGTCCATGGTTTCACCTTTTCTTTCTTCCAAGGGAGGAGGAGAGTTAGGTGGTAAACTCTGCAGCCTGCGGGATCATCTTACAAGTAGCTCAGCCAAGGTACTAGCCAAAGAATTCTACTCTAAAGTTATATATAAGGAAGAGATCACACACAAACAATACTACACAAGCTAACATCTCAAGAAAATGTAAATGATAAGAGGGGTTTATAAAATCCGGTTCCTCACTAGGATTGTCAAGTTTTCACAACTCGCGATATACTGCAAGGTCCAACAGTAAAACGTGACAAGGAGGATTGGGATCGTACCCTTTCCTGAATATCGGATTACCTAGAGGACACATGCGTAGTAGATCCCTGAGTGTTATTCTCGATGTATTTCTCCAATAATATGGCCAAACTGATCTTCTTAGTTGGGTTGGGAGTCTTAGAGGGGTCTCCCAATTAGGGATAATTTTAGGGGCGAATTTTAGCCCAGTGGGCTATTTTTCCATGTTTTTCTCCCAAAAAAGATTCGCCATTTTGCATTTTTTGAAGCCCTGTTTCGCCCAATTTTTGATGGGGTAAAATTTTTTCACCCTAAAAATCACCAAATTATTATATAAACAATATAAAATCCTTGGAAATTAAAATATTTTTTGAAAAATATCGCCAATCATTTTATAGTTGGAATTTTAAGAATTGGTAATATTCACCAACATTTATACACTTTTAAATAAGTATGGTTCCTTAAAATCATCCCTGCTCCCGATATACACTAGGTACGTGGGAACTCAATTCCATATTATTGTTGTCTAATGCACAACTGTTCAAAAGGGGCCTTCTTATATACCACTGAGTACGTGAAGTACCTTTCGATATAACTCAAGGGTATGTGAAAAATCATTCGATATACCAACAATACGTGAGAGAACCAGATGATCCCTAGGATGTAGTGTAGGAAAATAATGACAGATTCTATGTTTTAAGACATTAGAACACATCTCTATCCTATCACTCAAATTACTAAGAAAAATTAACCTAGGCTATCGTTGATTTCATATTGATGTTTAGTGAATGTTTATGGAATGTGGATCAAGATACAATATTAAGATCTATATGTAGTGAAACTCTTTTATTCGATGAATTATACTTAGAGCAAGGGAGAATAATTTCTTTTTTCGAAGAAAATGTACTATGCAACTTTCAACTATTTTTACTTCAATATTTATAAAAAAAAATCCAAACACACAAGAATTTCCAACAATAATCCTGGAAAATTTCTTGAAAAGAAAAGGAAAGAACAACTTCTATTGTGTAACAACCTATACTTTCTCAATCAAACGTATGAAGAACTATTCTTTTAACCACTTAAGCAAGCCAAAAGTGATCAAAGCAAATAAGCTGGTATATTCTTTTTGTTTTGTTTTTTATATAATTTGAAATAGGAAGAGAGATCAAAGATCACACTTAATTGAACAAAATAAAACTATAGTCCTTCTTTCCTATAGATCTAATATCATTTTAGAGAATCAACCAAACAAACCATAATCCCACAATTGCAATCCAAACCATAATCATTTTTTGAAGTTTCTTATCAACAATGTTTTTAGGATCTAAACTCGAAAAGGAGGATCAGCCTAACACACCATCAGATATATCAAATTGATAGAACAAAAACTAAAAATAACCACATAGAAACAAAAAATTTCAAGGCCCTCAAGGCAGGGAGAGGCCTACCTCGGTGCAGGGTGAAGGGATGCACCAAGGCATCAGGATGGGCTTGATTCTCCTTTTATTCTAGTGACAGGCGTTAGTAGTGCACAATGAAGCAATAAGAAAGGCACCAATGATGCTTCTTGGAAGAAGGAAACATTCGTAAATATGTGTTGAACGCTCTGTTAGGCATACTCAGGAGCATCAACGAATCTAGAGATGCAAAAAGGCCAATAACCTACAAAGGACGTCAGTATGGATCAAATTGGAATAAAAGTGAAGTAAAACATACACCATATAAGCCAATGGAAAGTGTGTCAAGGTGGATCACTGAACTTAACAACTTAAATGAGAAATATAGTGAAATTCACAAATTGCAATCAAAAGTGGTATTAAAAATTCGATATCTAACTGGATCTGCTCCATATCTGATTGGATTGATCACCTGTATGGTCACCAATTTTGTTACCATGAATATTTCAATCATTGTGTACACAGTTGGTTCCTCTATTTTGCATCGTGCAAGTCTAGAACAAAAAGACACATCAGTATATAGTCTCCCTAGATAACTGATCTACTTGAATAACAAACTCTCTTTACCTTAGATTTAGAAGATTGTTCTTGTGTCATAGATCCTAGCGTGATCTATTATAGCTGCAAAGGACACAAGAAACAAGACAAGGGATGATTAACAAGATACATCAATAATATATACTCATGATCAAGGAAACTAATAATAAATTATCAATATTAACATAAATCATGAATGGGAAAGGGAAACAATTTTGTATTAAAGATGAAAAGAGAAATCTACAACCAAATCCTTGATGGAAATAACTTTTTCTCCACAAGGTCTTTGACACACTCACAAAAATATCAACTATGCAACCTCTTGATCACAAATTCTCTATCTTTTCCTCCTATGCCAGAATTCAATCCAACAACATAAGGATTCTCTCTTGATTCCCCCCTTACATGATCCAAGTATCTTGGATTTATAGGCCAAAGGGGTTGAGATATTTTGGGAGGAAGGTAAGGAATAATCTCTATGAGTTAGGAGGTCAAGTTCTAGCTCTCCCACATGGATAGGATCATCATCCAGGAGAGATTTCTCTTGGAATCTTCTAGAAAATTCTATTTTTTCCTTCTTGGGATTACTGACGCTCCTTGTAAGGGGGGTAAGCGTGTCGGTGCACCTTGCAGTAAAGGGAAGGGCACCACTGGCGCCTTATGTCAATGGTCAACAAGTGTGAGGCCTATCTGGTGCTCTGTGTCCGAAAATAAAGTGCGTCAACTAAGATAGGAATAATAAACAAGGACCCAAACGAGTTATTGGTTAGGGATTTTAAGTGATTGAAGCATGGTACATATTCTAGGTATAACAAAAATTAATGTTGTAAAATAAGCCATGCAAAAAATTAAATTTCCCACTAGATTTTGTGCGAACATGAATAATATCGTAACAAAGAAAGGTGATTTTGGAGGGGTGAAAATGCATGATTTGCATGTCTTCATGAAGGTAATGATTATGGTATCCATATAATTATTGTTTTTATTTAATCCATTTCATATTGTTGGTATTTTGTTTGTCTACTCTTTGTTTAAATAATGAAATGATTTGTATATTGTTACAGTATGTTCTACCTCTCTCTCTCCCAAACAACTTCGACAATAATGTAAAACAAGTTATATATAATCTTGTAAAATACATGAGGTAAGTAGCGATTTTTTACATATCCTTAGTGTTTGTTTAATTCATCGTAGAACTTCTATTTAATTTTTGTGCACTAATTCATGTTATGTAATATAATTTTTTTTGTTAAATATCGTGATTTCATTACGTCACTTGTAGATGGTTGTCATCTAAAGAAATCCATAAAGAAAATATAAAGTATTGGAGGAGAGAGATTCCTCATCTCATGTGTGAAATAAAAAAGCATCTACCTTCGAATTTTTTCAATGAAAAGGAACACTACTTCATACACCAAGTTGATGAGATTGAATTGTGTCGACCTATGCAATCAAGGTCCATGTGTATGGTTGAGAGGCACTTGAAATTTATGAAGTGTTTGGTTAGAAAATGAGCATGTGTTGAGGGTTCTATGATGGAGGGATATATGGTATACCAAAACATGTTTTATATTAGTGAATATTTTCCTAATTTAGCGTCAACGCTCAGTTTATGTCACATTTGTGATCCAGACTCCAATAAAAACTTTGAAGGGGAGTACCTGAAGGGGAAAGGTAGATTGAGGAAGGTGAAATGTACTTATTAGCTAGTGGATATTACTTAATATAATACATTTGAATGTTCATTTTTATCTATATATATCATACATATTGTATTATTATATTCAAAATATTGCATCAATTAGAAGTATATACTTTTTTAAGATAATACACGTCTGTATTGAATTTTAATTTTTATTCCCATTAAGCAGTTGTTCGAGAGTGGGATGAACTTCATTTATACATCACACAAAATATTGACTAGGGGGTGTTACCACCTAAGTTGAAATTAGTGGTTTTTTATCAAGTGAGCCTGGTGAACGGTATGAGGATAACTTGTTCGGACTTCAGAAAACCTTCGGAAGTACTTTTGGGAAGTGCTTGTTGTACTATATCACATGTTCATACCCCATGGGGAAATTGTAATAAATGTTCTAGCATGATAGTGTCTGTAAAAGACGGTCTCTTAGACTTTATTTGTCAATCCTATCATCCCAGGGTGTTTTTTCCCTTGGTTATTATTGGTTGTTGAATAAACGACTGATAATTTCTGAGTTTTTCACTCCATACCTCCAAAGTTGGGGTGGTCGGCTTGGAATTTAGGCCTATTGAGGTTATTAGAGTCTATGTGTCAATGTATAAACATGCTAGACATCATGGTCGAGTCATATGAACATGTCTAAGTCCCCCTAAGTTTTTTTTCAATTTCTCAAATTTTTAGTTTTTTTAGTGTTTTTTATTAAAATTTAATTTTTCCAAAACTTTTGCTATTTTTTAATAGTTTAATTGGAAAAATTGATTTTGTAATAAAAGTGGGCCAAATAATTTGTTTCAGTCATGTAGGTGCTCATTTTCAAGATAAGAGCACCATGTAAACCCATGGACCCACTTTTTCCTATTTTTGAGTGATTTTCCATCACTCAGATTAGAAAGCCCCAAAAATCAATTATTGATTATTTTAATTAATAAATTGATGAATAATGGAGCAAATACAAAATCATAGATCAGTGGATTCTCAGCTGATTTGACTGAAATCAGTCAGACCTGAATCATATTGACTGGATCTGACAAATCCTTGACTGGAGGAGGTGATCAAATCAGATCTAGAGTTGATCTTCAGCAGTCTTTATGGGGAATTGTGCCCTCTCTCTCTCTCTCCTCCACACATGTGGACTCTCCTGGATGCTCTGTGGACTGATGTGTCGGTTTATGGGTTGATGTGTTTTCTCAATCAGCCCCCCGGTTGACAAGTAGTCTCAGTTCAGATTTAGATATGCATTGATTGACTCTCCATCAGCTGATTTGATCTGTCTCCTTGGGCTTTTCCCCCCCCTTGGGATGGATCTCCTGTTTTTTGTATAAATCCAAGCATAAGCCTCCTCTTCCAAGCTAGTTAGAGTTGGATTGAAGGGCTTGCTATTGTAATACTATTGTAATCTTTTGATTGTTGAATTAAATAATCTTTGGAGGCCGAATGGTGTAATGCTCTCATATGTGTGGATTAAGCATTGTCTTATGGCTATTGATGTTGCTGGCTCTTCTCTCAATTTTTGCATCCGAACCCTGTCTGGCTTGAACAATTAAGATGAATCAATAGGAGTATAGTTGGGAAAGTAAGGTTACTTGTTTTTATTATATCTCATAGCATATATGTTAGAAGATCTATATTATACATGTTTAATAAGTTTATTTGCATGTAATTCTTGTCTCTTTTTCATATATATATCGAGATCTCATGAGGTTTCGTGCAGGATTGTGTGTTTAGCTTTTAGGTAGCAAGGATTGGAAAAGTTGTGGATCTAGTTTGACTCCACTATACATCCAAATCTTTGTGAAGACATTGCCCCTCTGTATTCCACTAACAAGTTTCCATTGCAGATCTGCTTCAGCGACAAGCACTTCTCTTCTCCTTTTCCTCCTTCAAAATCAATCCTTTTTTACCTGGTTACTTTGTTCACAGCTTTGATATTGTTTAGATATTTTAAATTAAAGTAAATTTAACATAGATCTATCTTCTCAAAGCCCATAATCTATATCTTGTTCTTAAAAGGTTTCATAAGCATTCTAGATCTAGCTTCACGGAAATCGTCCTTTTTGCATGGAATTTTAAAGAGAATTTGTAGCTTGCATGCATTAGATTTCTATTTTATGTTATAAAATATAAATATAGAAATAATTTCACATCATATTGGCTGCCTAAAATGAAATCCAATATCCCAAGGAAAGCTTTCTTTCCTTGGTTCCCTTTTTACCCTTTTTTAACTAGTTTTAACATAGCTTTTTTTGGTTAAAAGTAAGCTGGCCCAAAGGTAATTTCAGAGTGCTTTTGGGCATATTTCAATCTAATAAGATTTATGGTTTTTATAAGGTATAACAGAAAATAGGAGGATTTTCTGTTCGAAAGTGACTTTTGGGCCTTCTGAATCCCACCAGGGGTCTCCCTTTTTGACTGAAATCTTTAATTTTTGCACTTTGTAAGCAATTTGTTTCATTTTGTATAAGAATCAAGAGGATTCATATCAATTTTCTGATATTGTAACCACTGGTAATAAAAATAATTCTGAATAGGCTCTTTCGAGCACATTCCCCATCCCCCCTGGGGGGGTTTGCGTCTGTGTCATTTTTTGCTTTTCGTTCATCGTTTTCCAATCTAGAGTAGTACTAATCTGCAGGGTAATATACTTTGATTTAAAATCAATTCCATATTCCATTTCTATTGGTTTCAAAGTAACTTTAATACTTACCCCACGAGCCTCCTTTTGAGCCGAAAGTGAAGAAAGGTTCGTGGTAGTCTAATTAGAAAATTGTGGTTTGCTTATCTTTTTATGTTTCATTTTATATCATCATTTGTTTCAGTAACCATAATAAAATAAACCCCTCCTTTATTCCTTGATTGAGGTCCACTTAGATTGAAAGAGGTTCCTAGATGGTTTTCTTTTTAACAAGAACATCCATCTCAAAATTTACTAAAATATTTGACAAGACTCCGGTGTGTATGCTCTGCACTTGGCTGCAGTTCATGCAATCAATCAAGCTGTATCAAAAGCACTTGAGTGACTAGTATAATTAGGATTCACTCTCCCAAATTGACAAACCATCAGGTGAAAATCCAACACCCAGATCAAACAATTATAGTGGCAAAATACCCAAAGGAAGCGGGAACTTCTGAAAAGTGACCTCGGGGTGCCGATCTCTGTCACACCCTAATGGGTGCATTATGAACAATATCCCCAGAGACTCCATTCAGCCCACATATTCCTTGCGGGTAGCTGTGAAGGTTTAGTTTTGGACATACTCCAAGTACTCTCGGGTATATCTGGAGTCCACCCCTTCGCCTAATTTTAATCAACTCATATTTCACATTAACTTAAAATGTACAAAGAGGCAATTGCAAAACATTTACTCCAAGCACATGCAAGTACATTGATTTTCTTTTGACTCCATTTTAAGGCACTGGTTATTTTCTTGCTATATATATATATTGTGTCTCAACATTGTGCTTTTGTGTGCTCATTGTGTATCTTGTCATCTATGGTTGTTTATGGTTAATTCTCAAACTCCTAAGTAATTCATTTAGTTTAACATCACCATACTAAGTAATTAGCTTTAGTAACTTAATAGGGTCTACCCCCCTTGGCTTCGTTAGGAGTTGAGCCTAAACAGAGGAGTCAAGAACAAGGTGACAGCCTTGACTTGAGACTTGCCCCCAAGGACACACCGAGTGGCTTGAAGATTTCTACCACGTGACCTAGGTGTGGGAAAGGCGGCAACACTTTTTTGGCACCGTTGCTGGGGATAAATATTTTTTATTCCCGAGTACGACTTTTGTTTTCTTCCTTTTTGTTTTTTTTTGTTTGATGAATGCTTAGAGTAGATCTTTAATTTTCATCTGGAGACTCCACTAACTTTTTTCCAGTTTTTTTTATTTTTACAAAGAAAAGCAAAAAATATTTTTTGTGAAAAGATTTATAAATGCTTATTTTTTTGTTTCACATGGCGACTCCATCGAAGGGATAAAACCTTGTTATCTCATAAACTTGTGAAGTTTTGTTGTGTGTAGATGAGCCCATGCAACATGTTAAAACGTTTAAATCTCATCACTTGATAGCTCCACCTTTTTAGTACAAGGTTTAATCGTTATATCAAATGCATACTATTAATTTTTTGGATGAATTAAAGGAGAAATATGGTGCCCAGTTAACCGTAATGTTTCAGCCTATCGATTTCTCAAACATCCCGTGTTTTCCTAACTGTTGTAATGGTTTGGGGGATGCATATAACTGGCTTCCGGCATTTCATGGAAATTATGGTGATTCGGCCATTTGGCATGTCAAATATTTCCTTTAGTTGATTGCTGACTCCAATATTCTTCATGAAGACAATAGGATGGAAATGTTTGCTAGTACTTTTCGAGGTGAGGCTTGTTGTTGGTTCTATCAGGGCCTTCCTAATAAATGTATAAATTATTTTTGAAGCTTCCTTTGGATGTTTTTAGAGCAGTGGCATGATGGTAGGGGTAGTATGAATGGTTTAAAAAGGTTCCTTGAAAATATCTGTACCTTCTACCTATCTGGGACAGAGTATCACACAGAAACATATGATGGACCTTTTTCCATGATACAAAGTATTGAAGACTTGGAATCACTTCTTGAACATTTAAGTGAAGAGGAGGTCCACGATGCTCCCATCAAAGAGTTTCCTCATAGTTATTCGAGAAATGAAGTAATTAAGTAGCTTATTAAAGAATATGAGGTATCTCCCAATACACAACAAGATTCTGAGAAAGGGAAAATCCAATATGATCCTATTGGAGAGTTTCAGGAGGAGCCCATGATGGAACACATTGTTGAAGACTCTCCTCATGTAACCATAGCTGAAAACATTGAAGATTTGAGGTATTCTCAAGTGTGTTGCAATGCTGATATTTTTCCAGAAATCCCTCTAGAGAAACCCACTGAGCAACACATCCCAAGTGGTCCCATTGAATATGTCCAAAAAGTTTCCTTGATTGAAGATAATATTGAAGATCCTCTTCATGATATCATAACAAAATCCTATAAATAAACTTATGATAAGATCAGTATGGTGTGTGGTGACACTAGACCTTGTTCTCCACATGTTGATGAAGGTTTGGAAAGTTTATTGCCTTGTAACATTTTATCTAAAGAAGATTGTTATGAATACAAGGAAGACATGGATAGGCAAGAGCATGATGCCATGGATGAAGAGTCCCCCACATATGACATGGATGGGAATGATGACTATTGGAATTTCATAGATAATCCAACTTGTGAAAATCTTATGGAGAATCCCATCCATGATAGGTCCAACAATGGGAGTGTCTATTCAAAAATTTGTGGAAGTCCAATCTACGATATGTCCATAGAAGGGAGCATGGATCTGGATGCCTAGGAAAACCTTAGTGTAGAAGAGGAGCATTCATAATTTTCACATGATCATTCAGAGTCATACCTTGTAGAGCCGCACAAGGATATCAGTAATGAAGACATTGAGAAACAGTATTGTGAAAAGTCAGATGTGATGCAGTCAGTGGAATATCAGTCTCAGCCATATTTTTCACATATAGAGGTTCATTATGATTTGGAGCTACTTGGGGCTTGTGCAACAAGTTATCATTTGATAAGCCTCGGTGATCAGTATGATGATGTAGTCAGTCTGCCTCATCATTCTGATTGGTATATCAGTCCTATCCAGTCATGGATAGAAGCAACCTGCATGAGCACATACAAGTTGGGGAATAATTTTTATGACATTATTCATGCCTATGATCTCCTATCGATCCTGCCCATTCTGAATCATCACATAGGTTTGCAATTTTTGAATAAGGTATCCTTACTTTGGCTGGTAACCAAAGACAAGGAATTTTTTTTTATGTTAATAAAATGCTTAGGTGGTTACATTGGATTTTTTATTACACCTAACCTTTTTATATCATGGTTAGAGTAGGAAAATAAGCTCCTAAAAGAAAGCATTTACTTTCTGCATTTATGTTTTGTACTTAGCTATAATAAAACTTTTTCTTCATTAGTTAATTAAATTTATTTTGTTTAAATAAATCAGATTAATGGTTCATTTGGTATTTTATAAAACTTGTGCTAATGAGGTTTTTCTTGTCAAGTTGAAATGTTTTTATAGGGTATATAAACTAGAGATTCTGGTGATCTCGTATCCTCTCCTTTCCCTAAAGACCAGATTGAGCACACGTCCCACAATTGGAGCTAGAATGTTACCACCTAAGTTGTACTCAGCGGTTTTTCATCAAGTGAGCCTGGTGAACCGGACAAGGATAACTTGTTTGGACTTCAGAAGACCTTCGGAAGTACTTCTAAGAAGTGCTTGTTGTACTATATCACATGTTCATACCCCATGGGGGAATTGTAATAAATGTTCTAGCATGATAATGTCTGTAAAAGACTTGATCTCTTAGACTTTATTTGTCAATCTGATCAGCCCAAGGTGTTTATTCCCTTGGTTATTATTGGTTGTTGAATAAACGACCGATAATTTCTGAGCTTTTCACTCCATACCTCCAAAGTTGGGGTGGTCGGCCTGGAATTTAGGCCTATTGAGGTTATTAGAGTCTATGTATCAATGTATAAACATGCTAGACATCATGGTCGAGTCATATGAACATGTCTAAGTCCTCCTAAGTTTTTTTTCAATTTTTCAATTTTTTAGTTTTTTCAGTGTTTTCTATTAAAATTCAATTTTTCCAAAACTTAGGCTATTTTTTAATAGTTTAATTGGAAAAATTGATTTTGAAATAAAAGTGGGCCAAATAATCTGTTTCAGTCATGTAGGTGCTCATTTTCAAGCTAATAGCACCATGTCAACCCATGGACCCACTCTTTCCTATTTTTGAGTGATTTTCCATCACTCAGGTTAGAAAGCCCCAAAAATCAATTATTGATTATTTTAATTAATAAATTGATGAATAATGGAGCAAAT
>LPNX010904453.1:406651-533133 GCA_001517045.1 Pseudotsuga menziesii
GTTTATATCTATTATATTAAATTAAATTTAACATATATCTATATCCTCAAATCCCATAATCTAGATCTTTTTCTTAAAAGGTTTCATAAGCATTCTATATCTAGCTTCAGGGAAATCATCCTTTTTGCATGGACTTTTAAAGAGAATTTGTAGCTTGCATGCATTAGATTTCTGTTTTCTGTTATAAAATATAATTATAACGATCATTTCACATCATATTGGCTTCCTAAAATGAAATCCAAGATCCCAAGGAAAGCTTGCTTTCCTTGGTTCCCTTTTTACCCTTTTTAACTAGTTTTAACTTAGCTTTTTCTGGTTAAAAGTAAGCAGACCCAAAGGTACTTTATGAGTGATTTTGGGAATATTTAATTCTAATAATATTTCTGGTTTTTACCAGGTATAAAATAAAAGAGGAGGAGCTGTTTTTTGAAAGTGACTTTTGGGCCTTCTGAATCCCCCCAAGGGTCTCCCTTTTTGACTGAAATCTTTAATTTTTGCACTTTGTAATCTCTTGGTTTCATTCTATATAAGAATCAAGAGGAATAATATAAATTTTTTGATATTGTAACCACTGGTAATAAAAATAATTCTGAATAGGCTCTTTCGAGCCCATTCCCCGACCCCCCTAGGGGGATTTGCGTCCGTGTCATTTTTTGCTTTTCGTTCATTGTTTTTAAATATAGCGTAGTAATAATATGCAGGGTAATATAATTTGATTTAAAATCAATTCCATATTCCATTTCTATTGGTTTCAAAGTAACTTTAATACTTACCCCACGAGCCTCCTTTTTAGCCGAAAGGTGAGAAAAGGTTCGTGGTAGTCTAATCAGAAAATTGTGGTTTGCTTATCTTTTTATGTTTAATTTTCTATCATCATTTGTTTCAGTAACCATTATAAAATCAACCCCTCCTTGATTCTCCGATTGAGGTCCACTTGGACCGAAAGAGGTTCCTGGAGGGTTTTCTTTTTAACAAGAACATCCATCTCAAAATTTACTAAAATTAACAAGACTCTGGTGTGTATGACTTGCACTTGGCTGTGGTTCATCCGATCAGTCAAGCTGTATCAAAAGCACTTGAGTGACTAGTATAATTAGGATTCACTCTCTGAAATTGACAAACCATCAGGTGAAAATCCAACACTTAGATCAAACCATTACGGTGGAAAAATACCCAAAGGAAGCGGGAACTTCTGAAAAGTCACATTGGGGCACCGATCTATGTCACACCCTAATGGGTGCATTATGAACAATATCCCCAGAGACTCCATTCAACCCACATATTCCTTGCGGGTAGCCATGAAGGTTTATTTTTGGACATACTCCAAGTACTCTAGGGTATATCTGGAGTCCACCCCTTCGCCTAATTTTAATCAACTCATATTTCACATTAACTTAAAATGTACCAAGAGGCAATTGCAAAACATTTACTCCAAGCACATGCAAGTACATTGATTTTCTTTTGACTCCATTTTAAGGCACTGGTTATTTTCTTTCTATATATATATATATATATATATTATGTCTTAGCATTGTGCTTCCATGCGCTCATTGTGTATCTTGTTATCTATGGTTGTTTATGGTTAATTCTCAAAATCCTAAGTAATTCATTCAGTTTAACATCACCCTACTAAGTAATTATCCTTAGTAACTTAATAGGGTCTACCTGTTGAAATATTGTAACTTCGAAGAATATTCTATATGTATCTTTTGTGTTCCCCGATGGTCCTACCGAGAGAATCACTTGTATTACTTTGTACCCCGATGCTTCTAATTAGAAGAACTAATAAGAGTCATGAGGTAGTCCCCTCCAATTGTAAAGGTGGGTCATTAGCACCCCAGTGTGGTTACTTGAGCCTACATGTGTAACTCGAGCCTACATGATTTAACTTGAGCCTACATGTCGAATGAGTTAGTTAAAGTGACCGGATGAATATAAATAGAGGTGTGGTGCTCCTCATTTGAGACACACACTCTCACTTGTGTAGTGCATTAGTGGAGAAGAGAAGAGTAGCTGGAGAAGGAGGAGGATCAGGCTTTGATCTCCTTGTTGGTTTTACCTTTTATCTTTTTGGGGCATCTATATTGAGGAAGATTTTACTGGGTTTTTCCCTTTTTGGTTTTCCCAAGATAAATATTTGTGTTCCTTTTGTATGGTTTTGGTTGTCTATATTTCAGTGATCCTGTTTATATTCTTTTGTTGTGAATTCGAAATGAAATACTAATGATCTAGCTTAGCATATGAAAATTTAACATGGTATTAGAGCCACCCTGAAAGAAGACATTGTGCAACTAAAAAAGCTAGGTATTTTTATTTTTTGGGTCTCTATCTACAATCTATCAGTAAAAGAAGGCTAGAATGACTCTCCATTGAAGGGCGCATCTTTCTGTTGAAGTGGAATTTGATTCCGAGCATTTTCAGTTTTGGTGCAGAAAATTAGGGCTTTATACAAAAGAGGAATTTTTGAGTGAGCCCAGCATAGGATTGTTCTCCTCATCAAAATAAAATTTTAGAGACCTGGATCAAGAAATTCGGTTGGGTGAAACTCCGAGAAAGTCAAACCCTAGTTTAACCTCGAGATAGAAAAACCCTAAATACCAAAACTGCTAAGTTGTGGTACTTTCACTATATTTCGATATTGGCGATAGACCAGGCTCTAAAAATTTTAGAGGAAGAATATACAATCCTAATGTCCACTGTGTCCAAAATTCAGCCTCAGATTCACTATATTCTGGGAGATACGATCCCTCCACGTTAGGGTTCTAGCCTCTTCCAGAACTCATCCCTAAATAGGACACCTGGGGAAAATTGCTATAGCTTGAGCTACAGAAGTCCAAATGGAATTATCAAAGATGTTACATAAATATCATGGACTTTAATTTCTATGATCCAAATATTAGACTCAGAAGATGAACCAGTGACACGTGCCATGCCATACAACTTCGATGTTCTGAACATTCCTGTAACAGGTCACCTTGGAAAAAGGATCATAAATCCCAATTGATGAAAGTAATTATGATGAAACATATGGTGTTGGATCCAGTACATGCGAGTTTACCTCAGTGAGAAATTTCAGACACATAGGAGCATTAAGTTCATATATATCACAGAGACAGTGATAGGCATTTATGCAGAAGAAATTGGAAAACTAGGGCTTCCTGTTCCGGGAGCTTCCCTCCACTGTTTTCAGAAAATGAGTACATTGGACATCTCCATTTGAAGAGATATATATTTATATCTATTCAGATCTAAAAGATTCCAAGTTTTGAAAATTAGGGTTTCTCTGACAAGCCCTAGATCAACCAGCTCCGAAAACAAGACAGACACCTCAAATCAGTAAGATCTAATCTTTTGTTATTTAAATTTGAGGTTCTCATTTCAAAGTGATCTATAACATCAGCTTGTTGATGATCTTGGTGAAGTTGATAACTTCCAAGCATGGAAGTATTTGATCTCTCTAAAGAAAATGAATTGGACACCTACATGAGTAGAGAGGTTCCAGTTCTAGAGGGAGATGAGGCTCAAAGCCTTACAAAAGAAGAACTTGATCAAGGCCAAGAAGATCATTGTTGATTCAATCACGGATAAAATTGTACCACAAGTCTCTTCCCTAAAGACACCAAATATGTTTTATTCCTTGATCAAGCTATTTGAAGATAAGAAATTAAATCAGAAGATGGCTTTGAGAAAATAGTTGAAGAATGTGAAGATACAGAATGCAGAACAACTTGAAGCGGTAGAAGAAGAAGTGGATAATGCAGAAGTGGTGATAGCCACCTTGAATGGACTCCTAGGATCATGGGATTCATTCATGCAAAGAATTTATGCCAGAAGGAATTAATTACTTTCAGCTCGACTCATTAGAAGAGAAGAATAAGATGGGAGCAATTGAAGATCAAGCTCTCACCATTCAAAGAAGATCCCTCAAGTGATGAGGAATATGAAGAACTCAATTCTTGAAGAACCTCTTATTCATCTTATCATTTGGATAAGAAATGATGATTTCATGAATGAAGAAGATGATAAAGCAGAATGATCAAGATGGAGTCTACCCATGAAACAAATAAAAGATAAGTATTCAATTTTCACTTCATGATATTGTTTACATTTGATTATATTCAGTTGATGTGTTATGCATGATAGATTGTTTGCATTAATGATTGTATACTACTAATATGCATGTGATGGGTAAGTATCTCATGGTGCTATACAACTCTCCATTGCTACTTATCAAACCTCTTTTCTGAAATATTGGATTAGTGCACAATCTCAATGATGTCATGGTAGAGATGGAAGGCAGCTAGAAATTTTCTGTGAGATATGGATGAATGTTGTTGCATGATGCATAAGAATTTGTCGTTATGCATATGCAATAGTTCTAACCATGAAATTGGTGCATTTGAATTGTAGGAAAGGTCCCATACCACCTCCTACAAGAAAAGAAGGATGAGACTTGTTCCGAAGAACAAGTGATGACAATTCAATAAACATGAATATGAAGCTCCCAGGGTCAAAGACACCTTCAGAGAGTGGTAGATCCACCTCGAAGGATGAAGACCACCATGGGTATGAGAGATAACTCAAGATGAAGAAAAGAATGCTATGAAAGAAGCTATGATCAAAGAATAACAGTTGATCATGAGGACTGATGTATACGATATGATTTCGAGACATAAAGGAAAGTATGTAGTATCCTCCATATGGATCTACAAGAACAAGTGTACAAAGAAAGGTTCATGATTTGCCTCAGAAATAATAGACTATGACATGACATACTCTATTGACTAGTATATATCAAGCATAGAACCACCTGTACAGAATGAAGAAGGAAGATAATACTCCATTTCAGGGGGAGTGATTACAGAAGATATCTGAGTTCGACACGGTACGACATGATGGACAGCTTCCTGATGGATCAATACTTTACCAAGAGTAAAGTGGGTTCCAACCTTCAAAGTTGAATGCAGAAGACTAGGATATGTTGATGATCTGACAAGACGAACTCATGGAAGATGTTATGATGAAAGACTACTAGAATGACATTTGGGATATAGTACTCAAACCAGAAAGCAAGAATGTGGTATCTTACAAATGGATTTGCAAGATAAAACATGTCACTGATAGAAGTAAGGAAAGACTTGTGGCTAGAGGTTTCTATAAGAAAGAGGGAATTAATTCTGAAGAGACACTTACTCCAGGAAGCAAGGTACACTTCCTTTAGAACTATGATGGTAGTTTCTCCCATGATGAAATAAAGACAATCCTTCCTTAATGGTATGATTGCAGAAGAGTTTTACATCGAAAGGATTTGAAGTTGAAGACAGATGGACTCATATATGTAAGTTAAAGAAGGCCCTCTATGGCATGAACCAAGCTCCCAAAACTTGGTATGGAAGGATAGACAATTTCCTGTCAATTATGGTCTTTACCAAGAGTAAAGGTGATCCTAACCTTTATCTCAAGGTTGTAGAAGATGAACCTGTCATCCTGTTATTATATGTGGATGACTTATTATTGACAGGGAATGAGAAACAGATCATGGAAAGCAAGAAGAAAATTGTAGAAGAATTTGAGATGAAACACCTTGGGTTAATGCACTATTTACTAGGTCTGAAAGTATGATAAAGTTCAGAAGGAATATTTATCAACCAAGGAAAGTACGTGGTAGATATATTGAAGAGATTCAATATGTTAGAATGCAAAGCCATGGCCACACCCATGGACTCCAACCTAAAGCTGTTAGCTAATGAATCATCAGAGTTAGTGGACGCGGCTCATTACAGACAGATCATTGGGTCATTGATGTACTTAACAAATACCAGACCAGACATTTGTTTTGCTGTCAACACCTTAAGTCAATATCTTGTTCAAAGACGGGTTCACCTAGTAGCTGCAAAACATGTGATGAGAGATCTGAAAGGGACTATAGATCTTGGTCTATACTATGATGGTAGCCATGACTACATATTGTATGGCTATATAGATGCAGATTGGGCTGGAAGTATCTCAGATAGGAAAATCACTTCAAGTAGATGCTTTTGTTTGGGGTCTTCTATGAGTTCATGGTTTAGCAGGAAACAGTCCAGTGTTTCTCTTAGAATGACAATACATAGCAGATTTCTCTTCTAAGTTGTGAAACCATATGGATTTGGAAGCTGATATCAAGTCTCCTTGACCTGAAGATGGATACTACATTGATTCTATGTGATAACGAGAGTTGTGATAATATAGAACCCTGTGTTCCATCGTAACACATAGAAATCTGATATTTCTACATACAAGATAAAGATGCAGATGATGATGTTTCAGTATTCCCATACTGAAGATATAGATGATGTTTCAGTATTTACATACTGTAGATGCAGATGATGGTGACTATGTATTTCTATACTAAAGATATAGATGATGATGCTTTCAGTATTCACATACTAAAGATGTAGATGAAGATGGTTTAGATGATGATGCACTAACAAAGCCTTTGTCTCGGGTAAAGTTTGAACACTTTCGGGACAAGCTTGGTGTGGTTCGGAAAGACCTTCCCCGAAAGGGGGAGTAGTGATGCTACAGTGGGATTGTATCATCCTTGGGAACTTTCCCTAAAGTGATCCAGAGACCTTAGTCTTTGAGAATGAAGAGGGATTGTATCATCCTGGGACATATGTCCAAAAGTGATTTGGAGACCTTGGTCTTCAAGAATGAAGAGGGATTGTATCATCGCGGGAAATATGTCCAGAAGTGATCCGGTGACCTCAGTCATCGAGAATGTAGCAGGATTGTATCATTCTTGAACTTTGGTTCAGAATGGATCTGGTGAACTTTAGTCATCGAGAATGTGGTAGGATTGTATCATCCTTGAACTTCGGTTCAGAATGGATTTGGTGTAACTTTAGTCACCGAGAATGTGGCAGGATTGTATCATCCTTGAACTTCGGTTTAGAACAAATCCGGTGTAACTTCGGTCATCAATAATGTGGCAGGATTGTATCATCCTTGAACTTTGGTTCATAACAGATTCGATGTAACTTCGGTCATCGAGAATGTGGCAGGATTGTATCATCCTTGAACTTCGGTTCAGAATGGATCCGATGTAGCTTCGGTCATCGAGAATGTGGCAGGATTGTATCATCCTTGAACTTCGGCTCAGAATAGATCTGGCGTAACTTCGGTCATCGAGAATGTGGCAGGATTGTATCATCCTTGAACTTCGGTTCAGAATGGATCTAGTGTAGCTTCGGTCATCGAGAATGTGGTAGGATTGTATCATCCTTGAACTTCGGTTCAGAACGGATCCGGTGTAACTTTAGTCATCGAGAATGCGGCAGGATTGTATCATCCTTGAAATTTGGTTTAGAATGAATCCGATGTAACTTTGGTCATCGAGAATGTGGCAGGATTGTATCATCCTTGAACTTCGGTTCAAAATGGATCCAGTGTAACTTTGGTCATCGATAATGTGGCAGGATTGTATCATCCTTGAACTTCGGTTCAGAACGGATCCAGTGTAACTTTGGTCATCGAGAATGTGGCAGGATTGTATCATCCTTGAACTTCGGTTTAGAATGGATCCAGTGTAACTTTAGTCATCGAGAATTTTGCAGGATTGTATCATCCTTGAACTTCAGTTCAGAATGGATCCGGTGTAACTTCGGTCATCGAGAATGTGGCAGGATTGCATCATCCTTGAACCTCAGTTCAGAATGGATCCGGTGACCTCGGTTGTCGAGAATGTGATAGGATTGCATCATCCTTGGAATTTAAGTCCAAAAGAGATCCAAAGACTTCTTTGTCTTTGTACTATGGGCTGCTGCTGCTGCTGATGATGTTTCCTGATCGAAATATCAGAGTGTGATGATGATGATGATGTTTCTGATTGAAAGATCAGAATGTGATGGTGATGATATCCTGATGATGATGATGCTGTACTGATCGAAAGATCAGAGTATGATGATGAAGATGTACCGATCAAAAGATCAGAGTATGATGATGACGTTCTGACGAATGATCAGAGTATGATGCTGATGATGTTTTCTGATCGAAAGATCAGAGTGCGATGATGATGATGATGTTTCTGATCGAAAGATCAGAATGTGATGATGATGAGATCCTGATGATGATGATGTCGTATTGATTGAAAGATCAGAGTATGATGATGATGACGTATTGATCGAAAGATTAGAATATGATGATGATTTGATGTTAGAGTATGATGATGATTTGATGTTAGAGTATGATGATGTTCGGTTGATGATGTTTCTGAGAAAGATCAGAGGCTGATGATAATGATGATTCTGATTGAAATATCAGAGTGTGATGATGATGATATTTTTATGCTGATATTTTGATGATGTTGATGTTTTTACAATAATGATATTTTGATGATGATGATATTTTCATGATGATGTATCTAATCGAAAGATCATAGTATGATGATGATGTTGTTGCTGATCAAAGAAGGGTCAAACTACTGAAGAAGTTGTCGAAATATGCTACTGATCGAAAGGTCAAAGTGTTGAAGATGTTGTTGAAGATGTTGCTGATCGAAAGGTCAAAGTACTGAATATGTTGCTAATCGAAAGGTCAAAATACTGAAGATGTTGCTAATCGAAATATCAAAGTACTGAAGATGTTGATGAAGTTGTTGCTGATCGAGAGGTCAAAGTATTGAAGATGTTGATGCTGATCGAAAGGTCAAAGTGCTGATGATGATGTTGCTGATGTTTCTAATTGTAAGATCAGAATATGATGATGATGATGATGATGCTATTCGAGAATTCAAAATATTGAAGAATTTGTTGCTGATCAAAACTGTCAGAGTGTTGTTGTTACTAAAGAATGAATATTGAAGATGAATACTACATGATGTTGAAAAGCTTCCAATGATTTATAGATGTGTTACCCTATTGATGTTGATGATGTCCTCTATCTCTCTCCTACTATTGTTGTTGTTGATGTTGTTGTAGAATACCTTTCTCGTTAAGGGGGAGTGTTGAAATATTGTAACTTCAAAGAATATTCTATATTTATCTTTTGTGGTCCCCGATGGTCCTACCGGGAGAACCACTTGTATTACTTTGTACCCTGATGCTTCTAATCAGAAGAACTAATAAGAGTCATGAGGTAGTCCCCTCCAATTGTAAAGGTGGTTCATTAGCACCCCAGTGTGGTTACTTGAGCCTACATGTGTAACTCAAGCCTACATGATTTAACTTGAGCCTACATGTTGAGTGAGTTAGTTAAAGTGAATGGATGAATATAAATAGAGGTGTGGTGCTCCTCATTTAAGACACACACTCTCACTTGTGTAGCGCATTAGTGGAGAAGAGAAGAGTAGCTGGAGAAGGAGGAGGATTAGGCTTTGATCTGCTTGTTGGTTTTACCTTTTATCTTTTTGGGGCATCTATATTGAGGAAGATTTTGCTGGGTTTTTCCCTTTTGGGTTTTCCCAGGATAAATATTTGTGTTCCTTTTGTATGGTTGTGCCTGTCTATCTTTTAGTGATCCTGTTTATATGCTTTTGTTATGAATTCAAAATGAAATACTAATGATCTAGCTTAGCATATGAAAATTTAACACTACCCCCCTTCGCTTCGTTAGGAGTTGAGCCTAGATGGAGGAGTCAAGAACAAGGTGACAGCCTTGACTCAAGACTTTCCCCCAAGGACACACCGAGTGGCTTGAATATTTCTGCCACGTGACCCAGGTGTGTGAAAGATGGAAACAGGGGGGAATTGAGAGTAATGTGAGGGTGGGGAAGGGACCATAATATATTCCACCTTCACGTGGTTGGTCTTGTTTAGTAGAGAATATTAAATTATTCTTTAAATAAAGAGAAGATTGGTAAGGAAATGCACAATTATCATGCTAATCAGAATGGTGTGCTTGATCATGTATTACACAGGTCCAACGTTGAATGTTTTTAAACTTGTGTTGGCTTGGATTGAAATTTTGCATGGTTAGACCTGACACATGCATTTACAGTGTGGGAGGGTTTCCAGACTCAAACATGACTAACACTAAAATTCGAGCATTAAAAACAATACCTATAGATTAATTAATGTGTTACATTGGGCCAACATTGAAATCTTTTAAATATGTGTTGGCTTGGACTGAAATTTGGCATGATTAGAATATATGCATTCATTGACGATGTGGGAGGGTTTCCAGACTCAAACATCATCATCATCATCATCTTCATCACCAACAGCCTCATTAACATCTTTATCGTCATCAACTTTTTCATGATCATCACCATATTCACCATCTTCATCATCATCTTTATCATCACCATCATCTTCATCATCATTTTTATCATCATCATCATCATCATCACCTTCATCATCATCATCGTCATCATCGTAATCTTCAATATCATCAGCGTCATCATCATCATCATCATCAAAGTCATCAACACCATCATTGTCATTGTCGTTAACATCATTGTTGTCATTGTTAGCATCATCAACATCATCGTTGTTTTTTTCATCATCATCATCATCATTTCCATCACCACCATCATTATCATTGTCATTATCATCGTCATCAAAATAATCATTGTCATCATCATCTTGTTTTTTTTGGTCTGTAATCACACTTAGGAAAAAGACATCAATCAACTTTACTATACCTGACTATACCATATATCCCTAACTAGACCATGAATAGTGTCTCAAGAAGCATCTAATGTGTAAATCTATGTACTACGTCCCATATGACCATGGTTAACACTATAAGATCCATCCTAGGTGAACAAGATATCCTAATGGTGGATATATCCCACTTAGTGGCTAAAGATCTCCTCTAAAGGGAATATGATCTCTTCATCATCATCATTGTAGGATATCTGGAGTAGATACCTAAAAAGACCAAAAATGTTTGGCATTAGTGGTTTGGAGAGATCGTTGGATTCTTTTGAAGGGGGTGTCAGGTATCCGACCGAAATTAAACTATAAGAAGTTTGATATCCAATATAAGTTTTCATCGGTGGTATGGTGAGGTTGTCATATTCATCATCATAACCATCGTCATCTTCATCATCATTATCATTTTCATCACCATATTGATCATCAAAATAATCATCATCATCATCACCATCTTCTTCTTCATATTCATCATCTCCATCATCATCATCAATATCATCACCATCATCATGATCATCATCATCATTATGATCATCATCATCATTATGATCATCATCATCACTATCATCATCATCATCATCATCATCATCATCGGCGTTGCCATCAACATCATCACCATCATTGTCATCATCATCATCATCATCACCACCACCATCATCATCATCGCCATCATCATCACCCTCTTCCTCATCATCATCGTCAGCACCCTCTTCCTCATAAAAACTAAGAACCTAATGTTTTTCCAATGAAAGACAAGCTAGTTCATATAGCCTAGGCGAGGGTGGGGTGATCTACCAAATCTACATGTATGTGTGTATTTGTGTGTACAATATTGAGTATAAGAGTTCATATCATGGTTATAAATTTTAATACTTAAATAAAATATTTCCCATATAGTATTTATGGGACTATATTTAAATTAGTATGTAAATTATTTAATGATTTTGAAATATGAAATTACTTTTACATAGTTCCAAATTTATGGTGAAGCAATAAATTATTCTATTAAGGTATTATAGTGATTAGAATTATGAAAACCAAATTTACTATAATGTTTTTATATACTTTAACCTAATCAAGATTTAAAGTATTTTTGGGACAAGAATATAGAATAAATCAGTATCTATTCCAGAAGATGGCACAATTTATATAGGAATTGTTTATATGTATTCCTTGACCAATTCTTCCTATTTTTCCTTTGATACGTTGATGGTTAAACTTCGTTTCCTTTCCACATGTAATATTTTTTATATTTATTTAAGTGTATTTTTTCTCTTAATTTTGTCGTTAAATTTTTGAATAAAATTATTCCCTTGACTATTAATATAAAAAAAAAGGTACTCTATGTCCATTTTATACCCAAAAAATGGGCCACTAGAAAACACCACTAGTTAGTGCAAAATTGTACACACTCCAGTACAAAAATTACTCAAAATAGCCAGTTGTATATATTATAATGCTAATAAAAAAACATAATTTCTAACCTTTTGAAGCACACAAGAAGAGTCACTCATAGAAATACTCATGAATACATTAATATATTTATAGGATAAACCTTGCATTGAGTGGGTTGTGATCATGTCCCTTGTGTTGGACCCCATCCATCATCAATTGGTTCTAGGTTAGGAGTGGGAAGATCTAATCTCTTGTTACCTTGGTTATGTTGAACATGCTTCCTCATATCATAAATCATGAGTGATAAATGGAATTTTATGTTCTCATGTGTGGGTGAAGGGGCCATATTCACTCTATAACATAGTCATTCTATAGCATTTCTGACACGTCCATCCTTTTGACCTCATAGTCACTCTTGCATTTGTGTGCATGTCCATCCTTCCGACCTCCGATGAGAAAGAAGACAGAGGGAGATAGAATTTATGTGTCCATCCTTTAGGACCTCCAAACAGAAAGCATAGGGAAATAGGCGATTTGGAGGGAGACAAAGGTTCGAGTTCGATTGCAATAAGGGCGGGATTCCTACTGAGCCAGAGGTCACAAAGGAAACTGAATTTACTGAGGAGCCCCGCAGAGCTGGAGCCAATGCCTCCCAAAAAAGTAAGTAAAAACATCTTCGAACTCATTTATTTGAACTACCCTATCATGGTAAAAACCTAGGAATTATCATACCATGAAAATTTATTTCCAAGATATGTTAGACAAAATATCAATTTTGTAAGGGGGTGATTCTTTTGGTATTTCTACATTTTTGGCTAAGAGGTTGCTAGGGAGTTTATCCTTCTCTTCTTAACTTAGGGATTGGTGTTTTCTCTCAAAAGAGTATTCATTTATTTTATAGATGTTTGTTGTATTGGGCATATCCAACATTTGAATTATGACATATTTTGTTACATTGCATGTTATTGTGGACCGATCAAATGACACAATGGTATGTTTTTCAAAGGAAAAAGCAAAGACAGGAACAAAGGTAGTTCTAGGTCCTATTGAAGCACGACCAACGGTAGTCTTGAACTATTATTTACATTTGAATGAAACGATTGTTCCTTTGAAATGGTACAATAGTGTAGCATCCTTGAGCGATATACTAAATGGTATAAGCAATTCAGTCATCCTTTGTTGAGTTCCATTTCTTTACAGTTGTTGGGATGGGCTCTGTGCACATAGATTGAGGTTTTTGCAAAAACTAGGAAGATGATTCTTGGAAATGGATTCCCCACATATTCAAGCTCCTTTTTCTTACCCTTGTTCATGAGTGCTTATTCTATAACACTTTTTCCAGGATTTTTTGAGTCCCTTCACCTTTCTTGCCACAAGGGTAAGCAACTAGGTGCTTATCTTTGACCTTCATTAATATATTTCACTTAAATGCAGTGGCCTCAAAAATATTATCCCCTAAAAATGTCTATAGTGAAATCCTACTTATAATCGATAAATCCTTGCAAGCAATTGACAATAATGAAAAATATGCACTGAATAAGGTTTAGCTGATTGGTTTGCTTACAATATCTAAGAAAAACCTTATAGAGGTGTTTGAAATGCTAGTGTTATTTTTTCAAACAAGTAATGAGGTTTTACATATACATGATATAGATGAGGAATAGGATTTTATACCCATGTGATATACATGATTTGATAAATTAAAATCACATTCCAAAGTTTATCAATTTTATCTTTAATGGCCATATATTTAGATGGATTGGAAAACCTTTTATTGTGGTGAACTAGGGAAGTGTTAGGCCATGTATCAATGTAGTGTTATACAAACCATGAAATTTGTAATAAAACCATGGAAATACATCACAAAACTCTTGGAATAGGATTTGTGGGTTGCTATCTCTTTAGAGGAACATGATGCGCCAAGTAGAATGTATTCAATAACACTATGTTTAGCTGACATATCCACCTTTATATTGGGAGAAATATAGAACATATTTCCTTCCTTAAATGCATCTAGAGTGGGTATAATTTTATTCAACAAATCTACATGTCCAAGTTGTATGAAATCCTTTGATTTGATGGAGAACTAATCAAAATATCTTCTAGGGGTGGATGCACCCTAAGAAAGAAAATAAGCATGATGGTGCATATTGTACCAAGGGAAATTAGGGTTTTTTAAATATTATATAATATCTTGTTCATAATTGAATATGGAAGTATAAATATTAGTAAAATCAAGTGTCTTTAGGGGAGAGAGAAGTGATGAATTGGGTGAGGTACATATGAGATGTATGTCCCATTAGGTTTCATATTTGAAGGATTGGGCATGGAACTAGGGTAGGGAACATTTTTGAAAGCATAAATGTACCCTTAATAAAGAGTTTTGTTTGATTCAATATGGGTTGAGACTGAGGCATTAGAGCCTATGATATTGAATGTCATGGTTGAGGGATAGGAAAGGAAAAAAGGATTATGGGCTAAGGGAGCCACATATGATGTACAACCATTAATGCATGGAGTGCCACTACACGAGGGGTTATAAACATGAGATTGAGTAGGAGGAACCAAATAAAAATCACTATCTCATGCATGTGCTGATACACATAAATAAAATACCAATGATAGGGAATATGGTGTTTCCCATATGAAGGTAGGATGAACATGGGGAACTTGCAACTAGAATGGTTTCCATATTATTTATACTAGAAGAGGGAATTATATTGTACAAGTAATAAGTATATGTGACTCAACAAATCACTCCATCCATTACAAGGTATTCAACCTAGCTAACCTTTGTTGAGCCCTAATGATGTACTATTCCTTAGTTTGTGGAATTTTTAATGAAACATCCTTATTTATGATGGGCATGTCATATTTTATAAACGAATATTGAAATGCAGGGATCATATATATTAATATTGCATAATCTATTTCATATACACGATACACAATTCATGGATGTGGTCAATGATATGGGTGGTCAATTGTTTATGAAATGATAAAAGGATATCAACTCCCTCATCGTCAATAGAAAGCTTTTGAAAAAATGTAAGAATCATTTCCATTAGGGACACACAATGAGGATGTGTCACTCCAAGTTGTTCAATACACCATTTCATTGCTATTCCTATGAGAGTGTGTTGAAGCAATCATTGATAATACTATTGCAAGAGCACCATAAGTAAAATGGTGTGATATTATTTGATGGATCTTAGATATCCTATCCTTCAAACTTTTCAATTCTTAGGAGTGGGATTGGGGCACAATAGAACCTCTCAATATATTCCATGAAGAATGAATGCAAGTTGAGATATCATCTATAAGTTGCTTCTGCAATGTGAGCATCATGATGCAATTTTTTTCATATTTTCATCCCTTAAAAACTTGGGGGAACCATCTATCATCTCCATAAAGTCCTACAAATACAGAGATTGAAAAACATTAAATGGAAATCTATAATTTGTTGATTGCATTGAGAAACTTGCATGAAATCTTCTCACGAGAATCTAGGAAAGTGCACCCTTCATTGCACTCCATCTCAAGTATCTCATATTTTAAATTGGTGGTTTTAAAGAATGTGAATAAGAGGCACTTTGGTTATCTCTCTAGCACATAATATTGATGAGCATGATACATTATTTTCTTGATGTGTTTAGGTATGAGCAGGATATATTGAAAATACTTGTAATTTTAAAGATTATATTTTCCAAGAATAATGATCGATTCAACATGGTTTGGGTGATTTACTTGAGCTAGAACCTATACATATACTTTTTTGATGAGCCCTCAAATAGGAGATGATCCCTCTATAGCTCTCATATTAATATTCAAGAGTGATTATGGAAAATGTGAATCATAAACTCAAAATGAGGCAAAGTAAAGTTGTTTATTTAACGAGTTTAAATATGTCTCTAGCCATATCTATGCTAAATCATATGTTGATGGATTTGATTTCCCCTAACTTTGAAATGAGATGATTCATACTCTAACTTGGGTCTCTCATTATTTTTGGAAACAAAAGAAAAAATTTGTGAGGATGAAATACTATGATGGAATAATCCTAGATTTGGCACTTCATGGATTTGTAGGAGGATCATACTATTCAATATAAATAGAATTGACATCCAATACCATACAATAAGTGCTTTCATTTATATCATAGGTATAGAACCTCATGGATAGTATCTTCCTTTCTAAGTGTGGGTACCTTATAGTCATTTTCCTTTTCCAACTTAGTTCACTACCAAGAATTTCAATGTGTATAATTCCATTTGTGTTAATAACCATTTTAGAATAATTTCTCTTCCTTATGGATGCAAATTTCCTATATTTTGAACTAATGGATCTTAAATATTTTGTTCCCATAGCAGGAAAGTTTTTCCTTGATTTGTACATTTTGGAACAACACTCATTTCTAATATCCAATGAGTTGTCATCATCATCTCTACATAAATTTATTATGCCTTGGTGATTATCATTCATTGCCCAGTTTGTCTTGAAGTATTTGAATATGCAATGCTCACTTTTTGTCCATAGTGTATGTGTCTTGAATATATAAATGGTTTCAATTTCGAGATGAGCTTGGAATGAGGTTGTGTCAATCGTCTTGTAGATATGGATGAGGGACAATGTCTTCTTTCCCTTTAGATTATCCATATTAAAATCATAATAGCACATTGAAACAAGCCTATATAGAGTTAGGGATTTAATATCTTTCATGTATATACTAAGGAAACTCATGTTGTCACCCAAAGAATCTCAGCTCCGCTTGGCATTTTTTCTCACCCTCAAAACTTCCTCCGACATGTTATACTTTGAATTTTTTTACCTAAATAGAAAGGAAAACATTGAAACCTCTTTAGATCACAGTTAGACCTATATGCATGAACTGACATACAATGTAAGCATATTTGAGGCTTGGATGAAAGGATAAGACATCATACTAGCCAATTTTCATCTAGATGGAAAAGGGCATATACATGTTTCAATTCCATGTGCATTGAGTGTGCTCTTTGTGAGTTAGGTTCAGTTGGACATCCTCTAAGAGAAGATGTGATTCTTGGACCTCGCCCAAATGAATCACTTAAAAAAAAAAGTTGAAGAGCATACAAAAATGGAAAAGGTGAAGTACTATTAAATTTTAAATCAGTGAACACCATCCAATATATATATGTTAGTTGAGATATATAAAATGTAGCATACACAAATGGAAAAGGTGAAGTACTATTAAATTCTAAATTAGTGAACACCATCCAATAAATAAATGTTAGTTTAGATATATGAATCGCAGCATGCGTTTTGGGTACACAAGATGATTTGGAGGAAGGAACCAAACATCTAATGATAAATGTTAATATTAAAAAAAAAACAAAAATAATTTAGTTAAATATGATGGTTTCATTGTGTCTAAAGCAATTAATTTAACCTATATTGGTTTTTGTCTACTCTATTTTGACAGAATGCAACTAATGACTTGTGGTAAATCCAATGAATCTGGTTATTTATATTTTACCTCATCAAATACTCATGACAAAGATTAAATCATTGAGTGCAGGTCTCTCGGTACAAAGAAATAATATTTGTGCAAGTAGTTAATTACAATGTATGTCATGATATATTTTCACAGTGTATAATATTTGTGGTTGTGTGATATTATATGCAGGTTTTACCATATTGCAGGGAAAATGAATATTGTACATTGTGAGAACATATTTCCCCACATAATAATTTCTAAATCCAACCAATTGTATTCAAGTAAGTAATTTTGCAAAGTGGAGGTCTTCCCAACATGTTTGTTTAGACCTGATCTATGACTGTTGATTGCATCCTGTGGTGGGATGTGACCTTGTGTGTGTTCATTGTAATTGAGCACTAGCTTTTCTAGAAGACATGCCATTCTATAAGACATTCCAAGTTTATATATTATGTTCATTAGTTAAACTTCATTGTAATTTTTTTACCATTTATGTTCTATACATTGGAATTGATAACTCATCTCAAGGACCAACTTTAACGCAGTGACAAGTGGAGCATTAAAGTTGAAAGAGATGAAAATTATGTATGAATTTATTACAGCAATAATTTTCTATATTGACCTTTGTTATTTAATTATGCTTATAAAATGATGATAAAAATATATGTGACAATATAACTTAAGAGAGATAAAAGATTAAAGTCATTGGTCTTATTGGCCCTATGGGTAAAATGGGTTTTTTTTCCACCTTTACGGTACCCATTGGTCTTGTGGGTATGGGGGTTTCCTTACCATATTGTTGTGACCCCATTTTGTTGACTTATGGTCCTTCATATTCTATTTTGTCCTAGTTCTCTTATTGTGTGTGGGACCTTGACCACCCTTGGTATGATTACTTAACCTTATTACATTTATTGTTTTATTATTATGTGACCACATGACCTTAGGTAGCCTACTCTAAGTAGACTCAACTTTATTTTATGTTTTATTATGGTGACCACCCTAAAACTTAGGGTTTCCTAAGTGACCATTCTAGAAGACATGTCAGGTTTAAATATTATGTTCATAACTTCACTATTGGAGTATCTTGGCATGAAAGAAGTATAGATATGATATTTGTTGGATGCATGAAGTTGAGTACACTTAAAGTAGGGTACCAAAGGTCATATGGTACCTCTTCTAGGGCTTCTAGAATTGTTTTGTGAATTGTGAACCATGATCTCCAACCCATGAGATCTAACCGTTAAATGTGAACCTAAACCATCAACACACTCTCTCTCTCTCTCTCTCTCTCTCTCTCTCTCTGAAGGTATATCTTCTGACTACTTGTCCTTATAGTGACAAGTGATGACTCAAAATCATGTCTGAGTATAAGGAAGATTCAAACTAGATCTATCTAGCATTATTATTGTTCTTTAATCACTATTCATTAGTTAAACTTCATTGTAAGTTTTTTACCAATTATGTTATGTACATTGGAATTGATAACTCATATCAAGGACCAACTTTCACGCATTGACAAGTGATCGTTAAAGTTGGAAGAGGTGAAAATTATGTATGAATTTATTATAGCAGTACGTTTCTAGATCTACCTTTGTTATTTACTTCTGATTATATAATGATGATAAAAATATATGTCACAATATAACTTCAGAGAGAGAAAAGATTAAATTCATTGGTCTTGTTGACCCTATGGGTAAAATGGTTTGTTTGTCCCGGTTTAGGGTACACCTTTATGGTACACATTGGTCAAGATATACATTTTCTAGATTGGGGGAGAAATCCTAACTATGTATGATGATAGTGCAAAATGCATGCCTTAATGCCTTGTAATTTTCTAATGTGAACTATGCATACCCAACAAGGTCCTATTTGAAATTTTTTCACATGGTGCAGGTAGAAAAAAATAGGTATTTTTCAAACTTATCTTCCTCGAGCGAGGGGATTTTATGAAGGATAGAGGAAAGTGAGACATCTAGTAGGTATACAAGGGATATATCAATTAGATGTCATAATATTATAATAAAATTCCATAAACACTTGGAAATTTTTCTCGCTGAAGGGGGGTCATGTCCCTATGATGATGAGATAGTAGGAGATATCGAGGTTCCCTTAAGGTACAAACATCTAGTGAAACAATGGGTACCCATGGATATTCATCAACTGAACATATATTCTTGTGTGAATAAGATGATATATCGAACCTGACCATCGTCATTACATGGTTTGGAATTGTTTTGCATGGATGGAATAAAGGTCAATTATGGAAGATGTTTGAAAATTGATGGAGTATGTTGGAAAATGTTACAACTATAAATATTGGATGCACCTGGTCCAATATACATGAAGTATGCATAGATATGGATTGTCATCAAATTATTTACAACTGAAAGAAAAATATCAAGATAAAGGAGCAACGTTGTACATTGACGGAAGGCCAAAGGCCACTGGGAATATTGCGGGGTTTATAAAGAGTACACAAACATGGTCTACGCTTAAGAAACCCAACTGCATATTTGAGGGGCATGAAGGAAACCATGTATTTGTATGTTCCATTAAATCAATAGTTGCAGTGTAAGAGTTTCTTATTAATTACAATTTGAATTGAGTAGATAAAAACATGGTTACTATGGAAATGCTACATCTAACAATATAACCAACCTTTTATTAATTAATATAACCTCTTAAGGATTTTTTGTTAGTCAATTGTTGTATTTTTTTTAAAATTTTCTATATTAACTTTGCATGGTAGTGATTGGGGAATCTCCCCAGCAGCTGGTCAGAAGAGTACAACTTCTTCGAGGAAGCAAGTAAACATATTTGTAATAATACAAATATAATTTGAAAAAATATTTTTTGTTGTTGTGTGTTTTCATGAGTATATTTGTTTAGTTTATATAATTTTATTTTTATTTTTGTTATATATTGTTGATCAGGGAAACCACCCGATTGTTTATTAGACGCCATCAGCCTTAGGGAAACATGTAAACCTGATTGTAATTGTACAATTTAAATATGTAAAAATGTTTTGTTATTATATTGTTTCAGTGAGTATTTTGGTTTCGTTTAGGTAATTTTTTCTATGTTTTTGATGCAGGGTTCTGTAAGGGGCACCTCCCTTACAGTAGATGATACCAGGCCTGCCTCGAGGCAGCAGGTATACATCGAATGCCATCAATGCCATTTTACAAATTTAATATGTACAAAAAGTTTTGTTGTTGTGTTTTTTCATGAGTATATTCATTTGGCTTATATAATGTTATCTATATTTGATGTAGAGTGTTGATCGGGGAAGCCAACAGGTTGTTGATCAAATGAAAGTATCCTCGGGGTAAAAGGTAAACTTGATTGTAATTTTACAATTTAAATACGTCAAAATTGTACCAATATAATATGTAGCATGATGTTTTTCTTGTTATGTATTTTTCGTGTGTATATTGGTTTCATTATGATAATGTTTTCTACTTCTTATTTGCAGGTGGATGATCAAGGAAAGTCCACAGCTGTGGATTAGATGACACCACCATCTAGATGTTAGTTAAACCTAGTTGTAATTTTAGGAATCTATCATGATAGATATGTTTTGTTAATATATTTCTTTCCTCTCTCTATTTCTTTCACATTAGTAATGTTTTATATATTTTTGTTGCAGACCAATGATTCAGTGTATGAAACATCATCACATCAATCAATAGCTTTTGATGTGCATGAGGTTTTGCACGATACTGACATTGGTTGTTCTCTAGACCCAGTTAAGGTGATAGGGAATACTTTGAAAAAAATTAATGAGGATATCCTTCATCTGCTATTCATTATTCCGCAGAAAGAAGAGATAAAATCCAAGGTTGAACTGTTGGTAAAGAGATATCGTTCCTTGCAAGTAAGTTGCACAATATTGAATCATAATATAAATTCGTTTAGAACTTTATAACTTTTAGTTTTATATGATAGTGAACACATAAAATTTGGTTTGTATTTATAGGATTTTTTGCGACCACACACTAGTGGTCAATGCGGTGTTGCGTCTAGTGAATCTTGCGGAGATCAGTTGTCACATGAGCTAATGACTCCACATACATAGACTCATGTGCCATTGTTTCTGAATGAATAGTTAGAAACCTGTTATGTGACACCCCCAAGGCCAACAGAAAGTGCACCCACTAGTGACAGACGCACACCAGATCGTGCAGAATAAGGGGTGGATGTAGAGCCTTCTAGTATTTCTATTGTTGAAGCAACATTTCCTGGATATTCCCATGTCACTAGCATGGGTACAATACATACAACATTTTTGGTGGACAAAGATTTCATTCCAATAAAGATAAAGAAGATCCTAGGTAATTATACATTGTTGAAGTTAGTGTTTATAATTTGATTGTAATATACCGATAACACATTTTTTTTCAACTAATGATGGCATAAACGTTTTGCAGGAAATGATGTTTTTTTATAAATAAAAATGATTTGTCCTTGGAGATCTTTGGGTCTACCATCCGCACAATGTGGGATATAAAACAAAATTTTAAAGGATGAGATCACTAATCGGTTGGTTGGCCTATTCAGTAATGAGACCTTCAATCGATCCGCCATCATAAATAAGGCTAGACAACATATGAAGATTATCCTAGACCAATATATGGTTCACCTCGAAAGGAACCCTAGGTATGAGTTCACTGTGATGATTCCAGCAAAAAAGTGGAAATCCCTAGTGGAATATGGAAAGGAGAGGGCTCTGGGAAAAGAAGGAAAGCTACCACCAATAACATGGATGTATGCAATAATTTCCACAATGTAATGATAACCATTATTATTATTAATTTTTATATCGAATTTGGAACATCTAACGTATTTCAACACTTACATAGGTTGTCATACACATAAAATTCCACAAAGGAAAGACCAGAAAAAATTGGTCAGCACAAGATTGGTCCTGGTGGTTATTTGAATTTGGCGGCACAAATTGTAAGTATCAAAAAACTGATAATGCATCCAAATAATAAATTGATTTTTTTTTTTATTGCACCGAATTCAAAATTAATGACGTTATGCAAAAATGCAAGCCAAATGATTCAAAGAAGTCCCCATTGAGGAATACTTGAAGCTTGGAATCCAGCACAAATTTGAAGCTGTCGTTGAATGCCAAAAAATATTTTCTGGTAAAACATGGTCTTCTGGTGATCCATCTAGTGCACAGGTATGTAATGTACCAAAATTATATTACAAATACTAATTTATTATCTATTAGTTTAGTTATTATTAATTTATGTAAATGTTGGCATTGGAAGGACACGTGGTTTAATGGTGTCGCTTCGTCTGTATAAATCTGCACAAATCAATGTAATAACCATCAATTGAATTATATATATATATATATATATATATGTGTGTGTGTGTGTGTGTGTGTGTGTGTGTGTGTGTGTGTGTGTGTGTGTGTGTATATATATATATATATATATATATATTAATTATCAATTATGATAATCATGTAAGGATGAACCCTTACAAGTGGTATCATATATTCAGGCTCTCGCTCACATTGATTCTTGCAGTCATTCCTATCGGCCTCTTCTTCCATTATGCACTACTCCAGCCATTGCATCTCATCTCCACCTCACGCACTCATTCTCATCACATTTAGCTCATCCTCTCCACTCCCATCGTGTTTCTCCATCCTTCATTGCATCCCATCTTCCACTTCACACCTCATCCCATTCTCCTCTCACATCCATCGCTCAAAAATCACCCACGCAGACCTGTGCACCTCACTCCAAGAAATTACTCCTATGCGCCATCTCTAGCTACTCATTCCCGATCCTAACATTCTCACACTTGCTCCATGATTCACATGCGTCATCCTACACTGCATTCATTCCATGCTCAACCCTCCTCCCATGCAACCTTATTTCATCTTCAACCCCCTTCCCCCTTTTTTAACTCTCAAATGACCCACTTCCTTTTCTGTGCTCTTCCACTACAACCCTGCCTCATTACTCCATCACACTATCTCCCATGCATCCTTCCATGCTATACTCTCCCACACCATCACCTCAATGTTGCACCCACGCTCTCAATGGCCTCTTCATTGGTGCACTCCAATTGCATTCCCCTCCGTCATGCAAACTTCTCTCCTTCACGCTATAACATCTCTCCACGTGCATTCCCAACCCCACCTACCCACACCTGCACTATATTCTCCACACACTTTTCTTCCACCCACACCAACTCTCCACATGGCTCCCCCCTTCCATTTATTTCTTCTCCATGCATATCCCACCCATACCAACCTCACGCCATTCCAACTACATATGAAAACCCCTCCAAGCAGACCTCATTCCTCATCCTCTCTCTATTTGCACCTCCCTCTCTACAGTACACTCCCTCCACCTGTGTGAACCTCCATTCTCCCTCGCAAAACCCTTTGTGTTTCTCCCTAGATGTTCTTTTCTCCCGTGCTCTCCTTCTCATCGCAACTGCTAATCCACTCAACCATTTGCTTTATCCATTCAGCTCAAGACCACTATCTCACAAGCGTCCTTCCACTTGGTGTACCATATCCCAATCCACCTCACCATGGTGACTGCAACCCTTGTCTCTCCATTCTCCCCTTCTCCACATGGTCAACTCTTACTTGCTTTTCACAAGCCCTCCTTTCATCCACCATCCTTTGAAAACCCTAAAATCTACCATTTTTCAATAATAATAATAATATAATATTATTATTATTGTTAATATATATTATTAATATATATATAGTTTATAAAAATAACAATATTATTATTGCGCCGAGAGGCGCTCTACAGCCCAGTATGGGGGAGATCTTGTAACGTTACATAATGTTATGTAACGTTACGTAACGTTACTTTTTACTTCTAAAAAGTAAGAAGTAACAAATATATTTTGTTGGCCATTAAAAAATAAAAAATTAATTATCCGCCAAAATAAATGTAAAATGGGGGAGATGTTGTAATGTTCCTACCTAAAAAGAATGTATAAAAAATTGAATTATCGGCAAAAAAATGTTGGCCTTGCAGGTGGTTTTAAAACCATGTGCAAGGCCTCCTGTAAAACCCATGGTTTTATTGTACATGGTTCTCCTAAACAATCCATGGTTTTAGGAGGGCGTTGCACATGGTTTTAAAAACATGTATGGGGTGAGATGTTGTAATGTTCGTTCCTAACAAAATAAAAAATATTATATGTCCACCATATATAGTATTAAATATTAATAAATAAAAATTTTATATGTAGACATTAAATAAAAATATGTGTCTTTTGATTTGAATCAAATCAATGGCTATATATAGGACACAACAAAGTTGATAGCTCCTTGAGTGCAATACCTAAGAAGAGGTTTGCACGTCTAGATATTTGATCCCTTTCGGTGCTTAATAGAACCTAGGATTTGGATCTAGGCTGGTTTAAAAAAAATTGAAGATTTTGGATAAGACAAAATGGTCTTTGTGAAGCAATAAAATACTATTTTTAGGGAAAAACCGATTGTAAGTAACATAAGTGGTCCATAAATGGATCAATAATAATGTAAAAATGTAATGTATGGTAGATGATGAATAGTTACATAGGTTTGGGCTTAATATAATCACGTCATGCACCTTTTCGTAAAAGGGAATGACTATTGAATTTATATAGTCTTTTAATTAATAAAAAATTAATATTAATATTATTTTATTATTTTATTGTTACATTGCCTTCCCCTTAAGGGAAGCTTTGTCCTCGAAGCTTCATTGACAGCAATGTCTAATTTTGCTTGAACTCTCATCTCTAGATCCTTTGCGACACTTGATGAGACAAGACGATACGAGTTATGAATTCCCTAGTAGAATTGTCGCATCGTATATGTTGTGGTCCATCCCATATTTATTTTGATCGAACCTCTGAGATCATTTTAGGGAATGGGTCTTGTGAATATTTGCTTAGTACGTCAAATTGTTTGATTGTCAACATAACTCTTTTGTGAATGCTTATTTTGACCCTGTCGTTGGTCAAAATGACGATTATAATTGGGATGTCTGTAAGGCATATGTGTTATTTTATTTTCTTCCTTTTGAACTGTGGTGAGAACTTCCTTCACTTCCTCTACTTGAATTTTTTTTCAGAGATTCTGGATGCTTCTTTCTGGATTTGCGCTATTTGTTCTCTAGTAGATTGTTTTTACTTTGAATCTTCTCGAACCTTTTGTCTTGTGACTTTTTTTCTTCTTTTAACTTCTCAATTTTTTTCTCTAGTTCTTGATTAAGATTCTTTAGGTGCTGGTTTTCTTCTTGATTTTCTATAAATCTTACTTTGAGGTCTTCATTGGACTATTCCTTCTTACGACTGTGTTTCAGTTTTTTAATCTTCGTATTTAATATTTTATTATGATTTCTTAATCGATATATTTATTCAAAATTAGTTGTTAATGTGTTATTCACTTTCATAATTTCCAACTTGTGTTCCTTTTTTGTGTCATTCTCTTTCTATTGGAGTTCCTCAATCTGTTGTTGAAGGCGACAATTCTCTCTTTCTTGGCATCTTACTTTTGTCTGAATTTGTGTGATTTTTTCATCTTCATCTTTGATGATTTTGTTTAATCGTTTTATTTCTTGTTTATTCTCGACTGCCTCTTTCATGATTTTTTGGTTTTGTAGATTCTCATTGGGATATTTTTTACTCATTAATTCCTCAATTTGAGTAGATAATCTCTCAATACGTCTTTTTAGATAATGATTCTCCTTCTCTATTAATCCTTTAGAAATATCCATCTTCATCATGTCCAATACTTTGTCCAATGCTACTTGTAGTTGGGATTACAATTCTGATTTAGAATTCACCCTAATTTGTGACTTCTGGTGTTCTTTGACAATAATTGGTTTTCCTTTTGACTTTTGAATTCTTCTTGTTTTTGTCTTCTTTCAATTTGTTTTCTTCTTCTTCTATTTTTTTCCAAAATTATTATTTTAATAAAATAGTAATTACTATATCTTTTTATAATAATAATTATTAATTAATTAATAATAATATTATTATTAATGCTTCTATATATATAGTTTTTTTTTTCAAAATTGAAATATTAAAACTAATATAATTTAATATTGTTTTAACATATTTAATCTTTTTGAAAAACAAGTTAGAGTTTTTGAACCTAAGGGATGGTAGGTGGGAGTATGGGGATGAATGAGAATGGAATCTGAACAAGGAGATGAGAGAGATTTTTTTAATGGAATTGGAAATAAAAACCATGTGTTGGGTTGGATTTTTCTTTTCTTTTTTAACTTTCTTTTTCTTTTCTTTTCTTTTTTACTTTTTCTTTCTTTTTTTTTTTTTTTAATTTTAATTTTTCTTTTTTACTTTTTTTTCTTTTGTTTTTTTTCACTTTTTCTTTCCTTTTGTTTTTTTACTTTCGTAAGGTCAAATACCTTCTTCCATACAAACTATGATAACTATGTCTAAAATATGAATCATTGAGGCCTAAGAAGTGTTAGCTATGATACCAATAAAGGACTAAAATACTATTTTTATGAGAAAACTCAATGTGAGTAACGTAAGTGGGCCATAAATGGATCAATAGTGATGTAAAAATGTAATGTATGATAGATTAAAAATAGTTAAATAGGTTTGGTCTTTGTATAATCCTGCCATGCACCTTTTTGTAAAAGGGCACGACTATTGACTTTAGATAGTATTTTAATTAATAATAAATTAATATTAATATTAATTTATTATTTTATTGTTACACTTTGACATCGGTGTTCATGAATTTTGTAAACGAACTAAAACAACTCAAGAAATTAAAAAGGAACTAAATGGAGAGACTGAAGAAATAAAAATCATAGAGCTTGAAGAAAAAATATCGGATATCGATGTGGTGACACAAGTCCTTCATGAATACATTAAATAATTAGTTCAAGAATTGAAAATGTTGATAATGCAACGACGAGAAGAAGAATCTAAGAATCACGTGGACAAAGAAAAGATAGAGGCACATGCATCCCACTCCTTAAGTCAATTGAAGGAGGAAGGGGCATTAGATGGTATTGATCAAGTACAACTCAATACTACTTTGATTCCTATGAAAGAAGAAGGGTCTATGACCATAAAGGAAGAAGCTATTGTAACTTCCTAGTTCTCAGGTCAAGTAGAGTTGGAAACTTCATATGCAATAATGACCGAAGAAGGGACTACGACCATAAAAGAAGAACCTATGGCTACTTACGAGTTCTCAAGTCAGGTAGAGTTGGAAATCACATCTTCACTCATGATAGAAGAAGACCCCATGAGCATAAAGGAATAAGCTATTGCAAATCCCAAGTTCTCAGGTCAAATAGAGTTGGAAACTACATCTGCACTCACAACAAAAGAAGGGACTATGACCATAAAAGAAGAATATATCACGACTCTCGAGTTCTCAGGTTAAGTAGAGCTAGGAATTGCATCTACACTGACAATAGAAGAAACATTTGTGACTCTCAAGTTCCTAAGTAAAGAGGAACAAGGTATGACAACAACTCCTAAATATTCAAGTAGGGAATATTTTGAAGTTGCTACTTCAACTAGAAAGGAAGGAAGGCCACGGCGACCGTCTCCTTATATCCCTCCTCATAAAATATTCAGGCCACCAGACTCTAGGTGGGATAGCAAAATACACCCCATATACAAACCTCGAAATACGATACTCAATCAAAAATATGTACTCCTACCATAATTTTGTTGTGGCTTCTTACAAGGTATGGAAGTAAGGCACATTAATACGCCAACTGAAAAATATATAAAATTGTCTAATGAAACTACAAAACAAGGACTTGTTAAGGAAGACGCCAATGAGGACAATTAAACAGAAATGATAGAAGACAAGGATATGAAAGATCAAGATGGTATTAACAATCACAATGTCAATATCAATTGTCAAGAAATTGACGATGTCATAGATTGTAATTATAAAGCACAAAATAATCTTAAAACTAAAGTCAACATTAACGAAAATAATGAGAGAATTGAAGTTCTATAAGAATTCAATGATGAAAATAAAAGAATCAAGGATGACCTTAATCATGATACGGTAGAAGAACGAAACCTGAAATATTTTGCGACAAATGAAGAGATGAAAATTCTACTAGTGGCCGTAACTCAAGATATTCTAGAATCTCAACATCAAAAGGTTCCCAGGGAAAAATTAAAGACAAGGAATTAAGTACATTATTAGTAGTTGCAACTACATATAAGAAAATCATATCAAATCATGTAGGAATATCAGAAATATAGATCAAATTATAAGATCAAAAGAACACCATAAGATTATAAGTTCAGAAGAGTACTCCATATAGTGGTTATGTGTTTATCTATAGAATCATATGCATGAAAAGATTTGAATGGAAATGTGACCAATTATTTCAAGAACTGCTAAACCGTGGCACCGTTATTCACAGAAATATTTCTAGTTGAAGCATGCTTACAGAAGATTCGTGAACAAATATTTTCAAAGAAGGATGACTTGTAATGTACCAAAAGTATATTACAACTACTAATTTATTATCTATTAGTTTAGTTATTATTAATTTATGTAAATGTCGGAATTGGAAGGACACATGGTTTAATGGTGTCTCTTCATATGTATAAAGCTACACAAATTCAATGTAATAATAATCCATTCAATAATATATATATTACCAATTATGATAATCATGTAAGGATGAACCCTTACAGGTATATAAAATCTATATATTTTAATGAAGATTTATTACTTTTGCAATCTATTCATTACATATAATTGACATAAAATATTGATTCTGTTTTTAGGAAAACAATGATCCCCTTAATATCGATGATGGATCAACCAATCAAAGATCATGCTTCGAATATTGGTAATGAATTTATTAACATGCTACAATTTTATATATAGCATTCCAGATGGTGAACATTAATTGCACTTCTCCATATTTCAATTGCAGAGCATGTATAGGGTCACACTCAATAGGTTGAGCCTAGAAAGGAATATGAAGAATATGATGTGGCCACAATAGGTAAAAAAACACCTTTGTAACGTTTTTTTATAATGAAATACTTGTAATTGTAATAAAAAAAATATGTATGCAACATTTTCACATTATTGCAGAAAATACAAACCTCTTGCCACAAAATCCTCGTCACAAAAAATCTACTAGAATACATCACCACAAGTTGATGAAGCACCAAGAACTGAATGGAAAATTCCAAAAGATGCACTTCTTGTTCATTTTGTAATGAGAAGAAAAATTACAAAGAAATGACTGAAGAAATATTGTGCAATTATTTTTGATAATATAATGTCGTGCATGGTTTTTTTTCTACTGAATGAATGAATGATTTAATGAATGTTATATTTTATTGAATTAATGTGTTGACTAAATGAATCAATGGTTTAATGAATGATAGCTTTTATTGAATGAATGTCTTGACTGAATGAATGTTAGCTTTTATTGAATGAATGGAAATGTTTGTTTATGATGAAATATGCATGGATTTGCACATTTTAATTTTTCAAGTACATGCATTGGGTATGGGGAATTGAGAGTGATGTGAGAGGGGGGAGTGGCCATAAGAGCTTCCAACTTCACATGGTTGGCCTTGTTCATTAGAGAATATTAAATTCTTATCGCAATAGAGAGGAGCTCAATGAATGGTAATGAATTATCCATTTCCCGCAATTCTTTATTTGAATCATTATTGTCATAGCATGTATTCCATGAATTATAAAATTTATTCTGGTGTATAATTGTAGCGTTGAAATTTTACTATGTCTATTTCACTCATCCCTTGGAACTTGTTACATATAGCCTTGGGAAACATTTTGAAATTTTAGAAGAAAAATTGGCATTTTGATGTGATTGGTGGTCTTATATACTTTGTTTTGGTGTTCTCCATGTTTCCTCAGGTGAACTCTTATTACCCATTATTTTACTTCAATATTATTGTAATTTACATTATTAAATTAAAAGTTTCATCAAATGTAAAATGTTCATTATTAATGTTGTTTTTCTTCATTGAGACTACCGAGACTATATTTTTTTAGCTTCATTTCGTTATTTTCATAAACAAGAAAATATTTATTTGAGGGGTCCTACCATGAAATTATTGCAACCGGAAAATATGTGTAGTATGTTGAAATATGTTTTGAAAGGTAAATCAAATGTAGACATTGTCAATCTCCACAAATCAAGGGAATTTGTTCCAAGAAATTATAAATATTGAAGACATATGCGTATTTAAAGGACACAAGTAAGAGAAATGACGCAATATCATGAAATACTTTTAAATTTGAGCTTCTTTAAAACATTTTTATTTATATCCATCCAGTTTCATAGTTCTTTCAAAACTATTGGCATTTTTTGTACACAATTATAGAGAAGACAACTAGTGAATTATTGAGTCCAAAAATCATAACATTGTAAGAAAAAAAATCCATTCAATGATAAAGGAGGTATTTTGGTTGTCCTCTTTTTCCATCTTGAATTGATGGAATTCAAAGAATAAATATGTAAAAGAGCATGCTTCATTTTCCACATACATGAATAACTACCTTCTAAAATCCAAACAAATATTGATACCATCCATATCTTTCTTTCTCTAAATGACAATGTGATTAATCTAAATAGACTCTTTTATAGGAAATATCATACCTATGACTATCTTTCCCTTAATATCCTCAAAATATTGTTCCAAAAATTATCTTCTACAATGGCCAATGGGTGCCTTTTATAGTTGAAGGATAGTTGCATTGTTGTCTCGATTACATTTAATTCCATTGGTCACATGGACTCAATATTTTGTTCGGTTAGTTGTGGGTTGGTCTCAATGTTTATGATTTGAATCAAACCACCATATCTCGCTAATGGAGAATATTTTCTAGTTATACAATTTCCCAAAGATGGATTAATTTTTTGATGTCATGTTTTTTTACGAGCCTATGGGGAGGACACCGCTACTTGTTACATGATTTTGGATGTTATGTTTCCATCTTATTTCATTATCCTATTCATTGGTGTCTAACCTTATACATATAGGAAGTGGTCATTCACAAACTAGAGATATTGTGAGACTACTCCAAACCTTGCACCACAGGCCCATTACTTCCTTATTTTGAATGCTTCAATTATTGTAGGTGTTAAGCATGATGCAATATTCCTTGACATGGATGCATGTGCTCCATAAAAAAAAATTATGATGAAAAGGATGCCTAACTTCCCTCCACTTCTTATACCTCTATCTTAGATATTGATTAATGCCTCTTTTACTTCCAAGGTTTAGTATTTTCGCTTCTAGTTTTCCATTTCTCATGTATTTATCTTTTTATCTTGATTTGTATTGTTGATTATCATGTAGGAGTGGTATTGACACTCCCACTTTGAGGTGTCTAATGACTATATTTTCTATCAACAACAACCTATTATTTGGCAATTCCCAAAAATTACTAAATTATCTTATCGCATATGATATCATGCTTTTATGTTCCCCCAAATCTCAAACACAATACAAAGGACATCAAGAGGGATGATGTATCAATGAAAATTTGCATCTTTTCATCTTTCATTTTTTATTTCCATAACTAAAATAAACATAAGATATTTTACCCTCATATTACTTCTTTGAGTATGAGATTTACTGCGATTTGTTTTCTGTCATTTGCAGCTTTAATTGTTGTATAGAAAATTGTTCATGCTTGCTATTACATATGCAATTATGAAGCATTCTTTAAAAAGTAAACACATCAAATTTATAGGTGGAAAGTATGGTTAAATGCAGGCTTATATCTTTGTCTCAATTCATATTTATTTTACTATAGCCATAATATTTTTGAGGAAGGTATTGTTTCTATTTTTCAAGTATTTAAGTGAAGGAGTTGAAGGTTTGGAATCTGAAGTTGAAGGGTTACTAAAAGCTTGGACCAACCTACATAAGCAAGGTACACAATTTTGATTTCCAAGTCCTACTTTGATTATATCTAGACCGTATCTTGATGTTTGCATGACTCTATATGTCCATTTTATTTAAATTAGTATGTTGATGACCTAATCCCAGTCATAGGATATTTTTCCTTACAACAAGGATATGGAGTTGAATATTGACAATGCTAATTTTCATGGGTATGCTACCTCATCTTTTTTTATATTCCATCTATATTTTCTGATGAAATTTCCTCATTTTTAGCCTTCTCAATCTCTTCCGAGTCATTTTATACAAGTAATAACTAATTTGGCACATGTATGGACTATCAAGATTATAACCCGTGTCATCTCTAAGATATTCATGTTCTCTCTTCCCCTTGTTGTAATTTTTCTTGATTCAGGAGAATATGTCCTAAGTCATCAATACTTTTCATTGATAAATCTTCCAACACCTATACAAAAATCCACAGCTTTGTAATTCCATTTTCCTCACTTGTAGGTTCTTAAATTAGAAGATCAAGTTCCTTGTATAGTTTATGTCCTTTAATAACCATGGCTCAACATTCTATTATATTTGGTCCAGATTATACCAATGGAAACGTAGTGCCTGAAACATCCAGGGATTTTGGGGAGTGAGAGAAATAATTAGAATAAAAAATATTCATGGAAGATGAAAAATCCAATGCACTTTATTTATCTAAAAATCCTACATAATTCGTTTTGAGTTCATCAATGGTTGAAGAACCTAAGGAACATGGAAAAATGACTTTTCTGCAACAGTATTTCTTCAATATCCTTAGTAGTTCAGTTCAGTTTTATGAGATGGCCATTACAATCTAACTGCAGGGGGTACAAATACATAGATAAGAAGAACATATTTACTCTCTCCTCTTTACTAACTTGCAATTGTATAAATTTGATACCCAAGACATTTTTCAGCTTATATTTCATTACTTAGAAATATAGATTTGAATATGGAAGCTATTTGGGGTTTTATTGAGTGATACATTTCCAGAACAGAGTAATATTGGTGCAATCCACCCATATGAAGGTTTTGATATGATATATGCGTGAGGGTTTTTGCATACTTATTATATAAACAATCAAAGAAATGTTTGTTCTTGTTTTGTTTATCGAAGTCTATTAAATTTACAAATACCTTTCTATGATATGAAGTTGCATTTACCACAGGAAGTTTTTGTCTAATGTTTTCGTGTAATCTGCAGGGTGTGCTTGGAATTAAAGTGAAGATCACATGGGATTGGGATATGAAGGGGAAGAAAGGTCCAACAAAACCATTTCCTGACTTGGTTTTCATTATTCTTAGGGATTTCATTATTCTCATTATTATTTATTTAGTGTTGGAAAAGGCTTCTTACTCTAGAATGCATGCACTTCATTTGTCTTATATCTACGTGCAAATGTTGATTGTTCAATTGGTGTCACCAATACCATAAACTAAGTACTGAGGTGGGTATTGTTAATATTGAATAATAACTACTAGGATATCATTATTAACTTGTTATGTATATACTCTGCTTTGTGGATAACATTAGTATCCAACTTTGTGAATTACCCTCGTCAGCTTCTCACTCTAATTCATTATATTAGCATCCATTTGACTACTTTCTGCACCATACTCCTTTTTGTATATATGTATTTTTATCTACATCAAATAAGATTGAATCTATACAAAAAAATCTGAAAAAAAATCGCCATTATTGAATAATTCTATGTACATGATAGTTCTAATTTTATTTAGATCACTTGGATAGCATTTTAAGTTCTTATTTGTATGAAAACATGTTTTAAATATTAGAGGTTGGTGCTCTAGAATATAGACCTACCAAAAATTTTCCACAAACCCATTTGGGATTAATAACCTCTTCCATGCAATTACAAATGTTGGGTAAATATTGATACATATTTCCTCAAAACATATTTACTTAATCAAGCTTACTACATGTTTGTAGAATATTTTCCTTAACATGTGTTGAATGTTTACAATGTTTATGACTTGTTGTGACTCCTACATGGCATAAAAATGAAATAGATGTATCACATAACCTACAAAATAGTGACTTTCAATGCCTTATAGGTATTATTATAAAACATAGCAAGTGACACAATCACAACCCATGAGCACATGTACTTATTGTGAGAACCTAAGTACTAAGAGGACCCACTCTTCAACATGATCTCCATATATATATATATTATATCATATTTCCGTAGCTTAGGTGAATTTTTTCATGTCACAAGATATCTGTATTTTTTTTAAATACCATAGATTCATAGTATATCCAATGACAACTTCCATAATATATGATTCCATCTCCATACCACCGACGGCTAAACTTGTTGAATATCCGATGACCACTTCCATAATATCTGACGACATCACCATACCAACATTGGATAAAAATTGACAGAAATATGACAACCACTTATAAATAATATGATTTCGTCACTGTACCATAGATGACTGTGAAAATTGAACCCAAGAGATAGAACAATTACACTCACAAAATTGCTAATCAAACATGCAAAATTAACACCAAAGGAGACTGAAATTGGAGCATAACACTAATATGTATTGAGTAAGTGTACAATATCCAACCTTATGAAGTAATAGGATACTGTAATATAGAATTACATGAGGGGTTAAAATTCATAAGGATTCCATTTGAAATAGTCAAAAAATAGGCTTACCAAAACTAGTCAAATCCCCCATAGGTGCATAAAGTAGTTTCCAAATCTAGGTAGATGCTCACGAATTTGCTAATTCAAGTGGGAAAGATAAAGAGGGATGGAAAGAAAACTCTTACATGCTTTTATTTGGAGAATAGGAGGGAGGATGATGTGGTAAGAAAACAAGGCAGTTACACCTAGTCTAGATTTTCCCTTTGCCTTAAATCAGCTATAAAACAAGGCAACTTTTCAGAAAAATAAGATATGCGCTTTGGAGAATATAGAATAAAGAAGAAATGCTAAAATGGGTTTCTAGGATGTTTCCCAAGAATTCCATGACTCATTTTTAGCATGTGTTGACTTCTAAGACATGTAGAAGGAAACTAGCATATAATGGAATCTAGGAAACTAGGTTATAAGACAAAAATGATTAAATTACTGTCTAATGTAGGTAACTATGGGTTGATTATTATAACACCCCCCCTTAAGCCTAAATTTTTGAGTAAATATTAGAAAACTATAGGGCCTAAAAACAAGGCTTAGTCACCCTTTACATACTGCTTGTCCATACAACCAAGGAAAGAGGCAATAACCCAGTGGGGAAAATCCTCCCTTAAACATGGACATGAAAACAAAACTTGGAAATATTGTCATCAATCATGCTTCATAGCATGATAAAAAATCCCCAGCATTGATTTGAGATTGCTGAAGGTCTTCTCACAAAAAACTTTGGTGAAGATGTCTGCTACTTGTTCTGAAGATGCACAGAAGAGTAGATCAATGGTACCATCATGCACAAGCTATCTGATGTAGTGCATATGGATCTCAATGTGCTTGGTTCACTGTATTTGAACTGGATCATTGCAGATTTGAATGGTACTCTGATTATCACAGTAGATAATAGTTGAAAACTTTGATTTGAAGCCACATGATCCAAGTATCCCCTACAACCACAAACATTGATTTGTTGCATTTACAACTCCTCTATACTCTGCTTCTGTAGATGAGAGTTCTATGGAACTCTAATTATTGCTTGAATAGTTGATTGGTCCTTCTACAACCATGAACACATATCCTAATGTATAATTTTGATCTGTGTTGTCACCTGCCCAATGACTGTCAGTAAATCCAATCAAATCAAGATTAGATTTTGCTTTGTAGAAGATCCCATGAGTTATTGTTCCTTGAACAAAGTTTAGGATCCTTTAGGCTGCCCTCTAGTGGATCTCATGAGGCTTATCCATGTATCTCGAAGCCACAGTAAGTGCATAAGATAAATCAGGTTGAGTGTGTGTAAGATAAAGCAAACACCCAATTGACTGACTATACAGTGTATTATTTACCATAGGAGAAGAACCTGCTTCTTCAAGCTTAACTCCTGAAAGGAAGGGAGTCTTGCTTGGATTGAAATATTTCATGTTGAACTTGTTGAGAAAGTATAAATCATACTTGGACTGATGTAATTTTATTCCATGTTGGGATTGATCAATTTTGAGACCCAAGAATTGGCTCAACAATCCCAAATATGTCATAGAAAATGCATGGTTCATTGCATCCTTCAAGGAGGCAATCTCTTTCTTTGAACTTCCTGTAATTAGTAGGTCATACACATACAATACAATAATCATCAAAGAACCATGAATCATCTTCAAATAGACATTAGGATCATACTTGCATCAAAAAAAACTCAGTGATAGCAAAAAGCCATCAATCTTGGCATACCAAGCCCTGGGGGCTTGCTTGAGCCCATACAATGATTTATTTAACCTGAACACTAAAGATGGATTAGAAACAAAACCTTCAGGTTTCTGAATGTAAATCTCTTCAGTGAGATCTCCATTTAGGAAATCACACTTCACATCCTTGCAATGTACCTCCTACTGCTTCAAAGCTGCAATGTCTAGAGCTAGCCTTATGGAGTCCATCTTTGCCACTGGTGCAAAGGTTTCATTGTAGTCAATACCATGTACTTGTGAGTATCCCTTGGCTACCAATATCTCCTTATATTTCAAAGGTGAACCATCAGCATCAAATGTGGTCTTGAAAACCCACTTACATTGAACTAGCTTCCTCCCTGGGGGAAGATCAACAAGTTCCCAAGTGTTGTTCTTCTACACGGAGATGAATTCTTCTTTCATGGATGTTTTCCATATTGGATCATGTACTACATATTCATATTCTTGTGGATCTGATTCAACCATTAGATAGCACTTCTCATCAAATAGAGGATCTTTCACACAAAGGGCACTCTCAAATTGAGATCTAGTCCTCCTAGTGTCATTAGGATTTCCAACTAGTTCCCCAGCTGCATGAATGGTATTTTATGCCCATTTTGGTCTTGTAGGAATATTAGGATCTGAAATCAAATCATAATTATAATACATATCAGAATAAGAAAACCCATTAGTCTCTTCACTTATAATCAATGGTTTTGGTGGTGAAGAGGACTCTCCAACTTCAACTGCTGCTAAAGGCTCTTCTTCGAACTGAACATTTCTTTCAATGAAAGATTTGTTAGTGCTCAAGTTGATCAGATTGTATCCTTTTGAATATTCAAAATACCAAATAAATAGGCACTCTTGGATTTGGGGTTGCAAATCCTTCCTCTTTTTAGTTGGAATTCTAGCCCAAGCCTTTGAACCAAAATTCCTGAAATGGGTCACATCTGGCTTGTGCCCACTCCAAGATTTGAAAGGAGTCATACCATCAAGTTGCTTATGAGGAACCCTATTCTAGATGTAAGATGCATAGTTTATATATTTATCCCAAAACTTTGGTGGAAAATTCTTAGCCTCCATCATGCAGGTTGCCATCTCCTTTAATGATCTATTCTTTCTCTTATCAACAACATTTTGATGTGGTGTGTAGGGGTCAAATGCTACATATAAATACCTGCATATTTGCAATACTAAATGAACTTAGACTTGACATACTCACCACCATTTTCAGATCTGAGAATCTTGAGTTTCCTCCTAGATTGGATTTCAACCAAGGCTCTAAAGACTTTGAAGAGGTCAAAAACTTCAGACTTATGCTTTAGGAAGTGAACCCAACAATACTTGGAAAAGTCATCTACGAAGTTCAGTGCATATTTGGGATGACTCATGGAAATATGAGGGAATGGACCAGTAATGCCACTATGGATCAACTCAAGAGGTGTATAGGTTCTCTCATGACTAGGTTTCTCAAATTTATGCTCTGAGTGTTTTCCTAGGATACAACCTTGACAGAATCCCTTAGAAAACTTGATCTTTGGTAACCCTATGACCATATATTTTTCACTCAAATAAGAAATATACTTCTAGTTGAGATGGGAAAATATTTCATGCCAAATCTTGTTTTCTTCATTAGCATGAATCAGAAGAGCGGAGGGGTTTGAGTAGTGTAGAAAATGGGAAAACTTGTATACCTTTGAAGTGTGATCAACAACACCTTTTGATATGACTTTACCATTCGAAATCTCTATGATTTCAGCATCATCAGGGGAGAATATGACCTTCTTTGGAGACCCAGTATGGGTCATCTAATACAGTGACAAGAGATTAGAGGCAAGACCTGGAACATGCAGCACATTATTTAAACTACCATGGTCAAGATCAATCCTACCCTTCCCCAAACTGTCAGTGAAAGAGTCATATCCAAACACTATTGGTGGACCTTTCAACATGTCAAGAGAGGAGAATGTTTCTTTTGTCAAAACCATATGTCTAGAAGATCCGGAGTCTATGATGAAGCTAGGTGAGATTGATGTGTCATCAACCAAGGCATGTACTCTCTCTTTGTCCTCTGAATTTGATCCTCCCCTCCTCTTTGAGAAATCAGAAAGGGAGATGTTATTCTTCTCTAGGATTTAGATCAACATGTAAATTTGCTTCTTCATACAAGAGCTCTTAGGATGATATCCCTTACTGTAGTATGCGCACTTGCTCATTTCTCCTTTGTTCTTCTTCTTTTGGGAGTTCTTCTTGGAGCCTTGGGGCTCCTCTGAAGACTTGTTCTTGTCTCTCTTTTGCTTAGGTATATTTTTAGTTTTTCTCTTGCTTTTTTAATCCACCATTGAATCTCCAACAAACAAATCTTGGTATTTGGAAGGTTTGATGGTGCCCATCATCACCAACTTATCTTGTTCCTGTGTGAGGGATTCCATGAACTCTACAAGCTTAGTCATCTTGTAGGCTCGAGTTGTCAACTTGGTGGCATGGAAGGTTGAAAAAAACAATGAATAGTTAGGACCAAGCTTAGAGATTATGGCCAAAACTAGTTTCTCTTCCTTCTTTTCGATCCCACACTGTTTTAGCTGCAAAACAAGTGAGTTGCAATGATTCGAATCTACTGGGACTCAAGGAGATTATCTCATTCTAGATTTGATGTCCTCTCATATCACATTTATTTCCAAAAATATCTTCAATATTATCCCACACTTCATTAGGTGATGTCAATCCATCAATATGGAAGAGGATGTCTCTTGAAATGCTCAGACACAAAAGACCATAGGCCTCATCCCTCATGTTGTGCCATTTAATTTTCTCTATAGCTGCATTGGGCTCTGCCTCAGTTGCCATAGTCACCCTATAGAGACCTTTTTCTCTCAACAATATATTCATCTCAGCTTTCCACTCAAATAAATTGAATGGAGTCAAGATGATCTTCTAAGATTGGTCCATATCTCAGTAGTTGTGCCCTGCAGCCAGCAGAATGTGCTCCCAATAAGTGATGTCGAACCTGCAATCAAAATTTAGAAGGAGATAAATTGATATAAAAAGGCTCTAATACCATGTGTAAATTGAACCCAAGAGATAGAACAATTACACTGACAAAATTTCTAATCAAACATACACAATAAACACCAAAGGAGACTAAAATTGGAGCATAACACTAATATGTATTGAGTAACTGTACAATATCCAACCTTGTGAAGTAATAGGCTTCTGTAATATATAATTACATGATATTTTTGAATGCATAATGATGCCATTCGAAATAGTCAAAAAGTAGGCTTACCAAAACTAGTCAAATCCCCCATAGGTGCATAAAGCAGTTTCTAAATCTAGGTAGATGCTTACAAATTTGATAAGTCAAGTGGGAAAGATAAAGAGGGATGGAAATACAAATCATACATGCTTTTATTTGGAGAAAAGGAGGGAGGATGATGTGGTAAAAAAACAAGGCAGTTACACCTAGTCTAGCTTTTCCTTTTTCCTTAAATCAGCTATAAAACAAGGAAGCTTTTCAGAAAAAGCAGATATGCACTTTGGAGAATCTGGAATAAAGAAGACATGATAAAATGGGTTTCCAGGATGTTTTCCAAGCACTCCATGACTCATTTTTAGCATGTGTTGACTTCTAGGACATGTAGAAGGCAACTAGCATAGAATGGAATCTATGAAACTAGGTAATAAGACAAAAATGATTAAATTAATGTCTAAAGTAGGTAAATATGGGTTGATTATTCTAACAATGACTAAAGGAGTAAGATATCTAACTTCATATAATGAAAATTCCATTGGTTATTCGATGGATCCTTACAAATAATCTAACCTCCTATACATTGAAATTTTTTAGACTTTCGATGTCCTATATAGTAAGATTTGTTATATATTCGTCTGACATATTAAAAGAGGAGTTTTTGGATATCTGACTCGGCTAAGTCAGATATCCAACATGCTCATTTTACTATTGGATATATGCTGAAGTGAAATCAACGTTTAAAAAATAAGATGATAGTCAGATGGTCGACAGCATGATGTCGAAAATCAGACATTTATGCCGTCTGATTTTGGATCAAAAAATGCTAGTGAATTCACATCACATGAAGTGCAACCACATATATTAATAATAATAATTAATTACACCTAGAAGGATAGTTAACCCATTATTATAATGAGAATATGGAAATATAATCCAAGAAAGACAATGATTTTAGGGAATGAAGGAAGGGTTCTCAAGCATTAATCCTAAAATGGTAGTAGGGTATTCCTAATTTTTTAAGAATTCTATGAATTCACCATATGGAGGATGTAAACTTGGTGAAGGTGCAACTTAAGGACGGAAACTTAAGTACTTGTAGTACTCATAACCATAACTAACTTGGAAGGGTTTAGTAAATAGGAAAATATTAATAACTTGATACTTTAGAGAAGATGATGGATTGTAAAGGAAATTTTAGTTGGAAGTTAAGAAAATTAATAATGAGAATGAAACTTAAATAATAATAGTATAAGGAGTCTATAAAGAGTAGTATCATATCCTAGAAAATGAGGGAATACTTTGAATTGGCATGAGGGAGTAATAATGATGAAATAGAAGGTATAACTTAGCACTATTGAGATATCCTAATAACAAGTAACATACCTTGTTGTCAAATGGTTTTTGAATCATATAAGGATCCCCAAATAGGTAATATAATAGGAATCTATATACAAGGTCTAATGACAATGCCTATTGTGAAATAATGTTGATAGTTAAAATAGTTTCGGTTAAATGATTGGGATGAAGATGCGATCATTATAAGGAATTTAGATGGAATAGAGACTTTATATTAACGATTTAATCAACCATGGGATCCTATTTAATGATAATGAAAGAATACAAATTCGAAATTGTGAAAAATAAAGAAGGGGAAGGGAAAATGCACCTTATCATAACGACATCTGATCTTAGATAATTAATTTTGAATAACATTTAAAAAGAGTGCTTGATTTGAGAAAAATAGTATATAATTTTCACATTTAGCAATTAAATATCAGATGAATTACTTGGGTTCATACCTCATGGATTGCATTAAAGGGGTAGGTGAATTATGAGGTTATAATAAATATTGGAGAAACTTTATGTAATGACATCAAAGGGGTGTCTCTCTCAAGTGGCAAGATTTCTTAATTGATGAATGGATTGAAAAACATGAAGGATGACTAAGGGTCATGAATTAGAAAATTTTAAGGTCTACAAGTAGGAAAGAAAGAATTTGAGCACTCATAATTGGTGAGGAATTATAAGTTGTAGAAAAGGAAAAAATTTTGAGGTTAAATATTTAAGTATAACAACTATCTACTTCTTGGTTTATAGATCTTAAAAGGAAAGGTAAATAGACTAAGTTGAGATACCTAGCATAAAGAGTAAGAATATTTTATTCCAATGTCAATTTTTGTATTTGTATTAGGTGGACTAATATTTCAAAGCATGGACAATTCTACTTACATGTGATGGATAAACCACCAAAGCGTAACCATTCCTTTATGTTGGTGAATTAAGCATATTAGAAAACTTTGTTAATGATAGTAGAAATATTAGTTAATGATTAATTATAGTCCAATTCATTACATGCTATTGGTTATAGTATTCATTGAAGTGAATTAATGCTCCAAAAATGATAGGATATACTAACAGTTGAATTTGCATGTGATTTCTTAAACCAATTAACCTGTAAAAATGCTTGAAATAACATGCTTATCCAAGGATTCAAAATAGCTAAAAACAAATACAAATGAACAAATAATTCAAACCATAATAATTTGGACACCACATGATAACGAAGTTCGTCCTTGATGGACTGCGTCTCTGGTTCTAGCTCCAATGAGGACCAATCTTATTTGTCTTCAAAAATATTTGAACATGTAAAATATGCCTTCATACTTCAAGTTGCTTATAAAATAAGACTTAGGATTTCAATCATAAATCCTCTCACTCTCAAACTCCCCAAGAGTGGATAAAAATCCTCTTTATAAAAATAAGAAAAACTTACAAATCCTTTACAAAGGCATAATGTCATCTTACCATTCTCTCCTTAAAAGCTTCAATGCTTCCCCCCACACTTGGAAAAATACATTGATTTATATATCCCAAGGTACATAATCCGTCACCACATTCCATGGGATTTGATCCAAATTAAATGGATAAAATATATGCTAATAAAAAAATATATGGTAATCACAAAATATATGGTAAGTTAAAACGATATTTTAAAAAATGCAAAGATTGTATCATTTGGGCATAGGACGTGCCTGTTGATGTATTTGTAACTTCGGAATACATTCATCTATGTATCTTATGTATTGTAACCCGATGTTTATACCGGGATGTATCTATAATGTAATTGAGTCATGTTGTCATGCCCCGATGTTTTGATCGGGAGGATCAATAATGTAAACAAGTCATGTCAAGTCATTGTGGGTAACCCTCCGATTGTCTAAGGGTTAAATTCCTTGTAGTTTCGAGGCACTAGGGTTATTAGAATATCCTAGTATAGGTTGGCCCTAGTAGGGTTTTAGTCATGTCGGGATTAGTATAAATAGAGAACTGGAGTCTCTATTTATCACACAATTCATACACACTCAAGTTTAGCGCATAGTTGAGGAAGGAGAAGACACTAGGGCTAGACAAGAAGAAGATTACTGCTGTCGGGAAATCACTTACTGTTTTGGGATTTTATTGTTTTGTTGCTGATTCTATCTTTGAGGAAGTTGTGGGGTTTTCTCCATTTATGGTTTCCCCGAGGAAAAAAAACTGTGTTCATTGCCTCTTGTGTTTGATTGTTGTACTTGTTATTCTCTCAGTTAAAGATCCTAATAATGCTAGCTTAATGTTGAAAAACTAACAGTGCCCATACTTGGGGATTGAATCTATCCCAAATAAACTTAAAGAAATATTTTCCAAACTCCTTAACCAATGGATTTCTTGGCACATTGGTGAAAATATTGGCATTGTTTAGGAGGAGGTCATGGGTTCAAACCCTTGGACCTCTCCTCCTGTTGTGATTTTTTCATTTATCCCCACTCTCTCAAAAAAGGACCAAAAAATCCTAAATATGAGAATGGGTAAAAATACCATAGATAAATACCATGGACAATAAAATACCATGTGTCAATAATATTGTTCATACTTCAACATCATCCTTCATAAAATACCTAGCTATATATTCTGCAACATCATTCTTCATCCTTGGCCAATAATATTGTTTCCTTATTGTTGCTACTGTTTTCTGATAACTTGAATGTACCGCATAAGGGACATCATGTGTTTCCTTCATAACCATCTTACTTATATCTCCAACATCAGGCACATAAAATCTATCTCTATGCAAGAGTATCCCATTTTCTTTAAACTTATACTTATCAAATTTCTGTGGAATTTTCTATTGTTTCAACCCTTCTTTCACCTACTGATAAATTTCATCTGTAGCACTGGCTTCAATGATCTTATCCTTCAAATATGATGTGCTAGTGCTGATAGCTGCTACATGAATCACGTGCATCTTCCTACTAAGCACATCAGCTACTTTATTTTCCTTACCTTTGATACAATTGATGTCAAAGTCATATTCACATAATAAATCCATCCACCAACTTTTTCTTGCATTCAAATTAGGATGCTCAAACAAGTATTTTAACCCATCATGGTCAATTCTCAACTCAAAATTTTTACCCATTAGATAGTGTCTCCACATATTCAAAGCATGGATGATAGCTGCAATATCTAAGTCATGGGTGGCATAGTTCTGCTCATGTTCCTTCAACTTCCTAGATTCGTAACTAATCACATGTCCATCTTGCATTAATACTCCACCAATTCCTTGATTGCATGCATCCGTGCATACAAAAAAGATTCCTTCGAGGTCCGCAATTTTTAGCACTGGTGCACTGGTAAGCATTTCCTTAAGTTTTTGAAAATTGTCTTCACAATTAGAAGTCCAATCAAACTTAACACCTTTATTTTGCAAATATGTGATAGGATGAGCCAACTTCAAGAATCCTTTGATGAACCTTCAGTAATATCTAGCTAACCCCATGAAGGATCTGACTTCTGATACATTCATAGGTGTTGACAATTCCATAATGTCTCTTATATTCTGAGGATCTATTGTAACACCTTCTTTAGATATGATATTCCCTACGTAGTGGATTCTTCCTTGATAAAATGAACACTTGCTTAATTTGGCATAAAAATGATGTTCTCTAAGCACTTGCATTAATAGTGTTAGATGTTCTTCATGCTCTTCCTTTATTTTGTAATAGATAAGGATGTCATCCAATAATACAATCACAAACTTATCTAAGTATTTTCTGAAGACTCCATTCATCAAAACATGAATACTGCAGGTGCATTTTTTAAACCAAAAGGTACTAGTATGAACTCGTAGTGTCCATACCTTGTTCTGAATGTTGTATTATTGATATCCTCATTCTTATATCTAATTTGGTGGTATCCCAACCTCAAACCTATTTTTGAAAACACCTTGGGTCCTCTCAATTGATCAAAAAAGTCATCAATTCTTGGTAAGGGGTACTTTTTTTTATCCGTTGCTTTGTTCAATTATTTAATAATCTATGCAAAGTCTGAGTTCCATTTTTCTTCTTCACAAATAACACATGAGCTCCCCAAGGTGAAACAATGGCCCTTATGTAACCTTTCTTTAATAGCTCCTCCAACTGCATTTGTAATTCCCTTAACTCTAGAGTACTCATTCTATAAGGAGCTTTAGATGAAGGTATTGTTCTCGGCACTAAGTCGATAGAAAAATCAATGTCCCGCTTAGGAGGTATTCATGGCGGTTCTTGAAATGTATGTGCAAAATTTTGTAGTATTGGATAATCCTACAACTCTGGCTCTTTTTCTTCTTTTTATTCTTCCACATGAATTGCATATAATTGGAATCCATTTCTAAGAAAATTCTTCAATTGTAGAGTTGTGATCTGCCTCAGGGATATGGGTCTAGGTATTCCTTTTATTGTCACTTGGTTCCCTTATTCATCCAAACAAGTATAATTTTTATTATGGAAATCCAAAACTACATGGTGTGCATCCAAACAATCCATGCCAATCAATACATCATATGACCCCAAGAGTACGATGTTTAAGTCTTCAAAGGTTTTCATTCCATTCATTTCTAAAGGACACACTTTTACAAATTTAGTGATTTTCCTCTTGGCTCTTGTAGCTAGCTCTACTAGAATTGCTGTTCAAGTTTACTTTTCTTTAAATGACATTTTTCAACAAGATTAGGTGAAATGCAACTATTGCTAGCTCCTGAATCGATCAAAATAGCTATTGTTTTATTAGAAATCTTACCTTCTACTTCAATCATTCGGGATTGGTGGTCAGCTTGCCTCCCATCTAGGGCTGCATAGATAATTTGAACACTCCCACCTACATCTTCAACATTTAAAGCCTCTTAAATGTTGTGAATATTATTTTTCTTACATGGGAACCGACTGGAAAAGTGATTTTCCTTGCATATCCAACATTCCACTGGTGGTATTTTCCTTGAAGGATCTTCCTTTGACTGTCCTTGTTGGTAAGAATTATTGTTTCTGAACTTTGAAGGATGGAAACCTTTCTTTCTCTGCTCCTACTTGTTATTATTCATATCCTTCAAATTCTTCTGATATGGGGCCTTGTTCTTATTTTGTTCATATAAGTGTTTTTCCTTCTAGATGGCATCGTTAAGGTTCTTTGCTCTATCATACTGGATTTTATCTCTATAATATTCAAGAAGGCCACTTAAGAACCTTTTGTTTTTTACCTTCTCATATTTAATGAAGTGTGCATGGTTCTGTTAGAATAATCAACCCATAGTTACGTACCTTAGACATTAATTAATTAATTTTTGTCTTATTTTCCTAGTTTCCTATATTCCACGCTGTGCAAGTTGTCTTCTACATGTCATAAAAGTCAAACTTGCTAAAAATGAGTCATGAAGCACTTGGGAAACCTCTTGGAAACCATATTTAGCATGTCTGGTTTATTCTAGATCCTCCAAAGTTCATATATGCTTTTTCTGTAAAGCTGCCTATTTTATTTAGAAATAAGGAAAAAGGGAAAGCAAGACTAGGTGTAGTTGACTTGTTTTTTTCCCACATCATCCTCCATCTTTTTCTCCTAATAAAAGAATGTATGAGTTGTCTTTCCATCCCATATTATCTTGCCTACTTGACTTTTCCAATTCGTGAGCCTCGAAGTGGATTTGGAAACTCCTTTATGCACCTATGGGGGATTTGACTAGATTTAGTAAGCCTACTGTTAACACAGGTTTTGTCCCATGTGATTTGAAGCAGTTTTAAGGGAAAAACATTCTAAATGTGTTTGGACCAAAAATAAAATGAACTTTTACAAATGAAATTTTTTGACAAAATATTGGCATATAGCTGCCCATCACCAAGAGCATCCACACATGGACCTGCCACATCAAGAAACAATCCAAGTCAGCTATCAAAGTCCAAGCACCAAGCTCCCAAGTATTACTTTATTTTTTCCTTGGAATACATTCAAATTTTTGATGTATATAAATCCCAAAAGGTTAAAATCTCTTTTGGATGTGGGATAAAGGCATATTATGGGAAACATAAAAATAGAAAAAATCAAATAAAAATATGTGTTAACCAGAATGCTATGTAATTGTTGGATAAAAAATTGCTTGAGCCAATTGCTACAAGAATTACATATGGTTTGTGTGGAAATTGAACCCAGTGTTAGAACAATTACACTCACATCAATTGCCAATTACACATGCAAAATTACTCACAAAAGAGACTGAATATGGAGCTGAACACTAAACTGTATTGAATAAGTGTACAATAGCCAAACCTGTGAAGTCATAGGCTGCAAAAATAAATAATTACATGATGGATTTGAATGCATGAAGATTCCATTCGAATCTAGTCAAAAGCAGGCTTACTAAATCTAAGCAAATCCCCCATAGGTGCATAAAGCAGTTTCCAAAACTGTCTAGGAGCTCACGAATTGGAAAAATCAATTAGGAAATATAATAGTGTATGGAAGGACATCTCATACATTCTTTTCATAGGAGAAAAGAGTGGAGGATGTGGAGGACAAAAAACAAGTTAACTTCACCTAGTCAAACTTTCCCAATTGCCTTAAAACACTGAAAAAGCAGACATGTGCTAGGGGGGATAGGAATAAAGCAGATTTAATTCCAGGAGGTTTCCCAAGCACTCCATGACTCAAAATTAGCAAGTTTGACCACTATGGATTTTTAGATGACAACTTGCATAAGGTGGAATATGGAAACTAGGCAAATAAGACAAAAATGGATTAATTAATGTCTAAGGTAGCTAACTATGGGTTGATTATTCTAACACCCCCCCTTAAGCCTAACTTACGAGTAATATATCATAAAATTATAGGGCCTAGCAACAAGGCTTAGTCACCCTTTACATACTTCATGTCCATTTAACCAAGGAAAGAGGAAAAAACCTAGTGGAAAAATCCTCCCTTAAACATGGACTGTAAAACAAAATTTGGAAATCTTTTCATTACTCATGCTTCACAGCATGATCAGCAATCCCCAGTAGTGATTTGAGATTGCTGAATGTCTTCTCACAAAAAAATTTGGTGAAGATATCAGCTACTTGTTCTGAAGATGAACATAAGAGTAGGTGAATGGTGCCATCATGCACAAGCTGTCTAATGTAGTGCATATGGATCTCAATGTGTTTGGTTCTCTGCTTCTGAACTGGATAATTGCAGATTTGAATGGTACTTTGATTATCACAGTAGATATTAGTTTAGTATTCTGATTCGAAACCACACTCTCCAAGTAACCCCTGCAACCATAAACATTGAGTTGTTGCATTTACAACTCCTCTGTACTCTGCTTATGTAGATGAGAGTGCAATGGCACTCTGTTTCTTGCTTGACCAGATGATTGGCCCTTCTACAAGCATGAACAAATATCCTGATGTTGAATTTTGATTTGTGCTGTCACCTGCCCAATCACTGTCAGTAAACCCAATCAAATCAAGATCAGATTTAGCTTTATAGAAGATCCCATGTGTCCTTGTTCCCTGAACAAAGTTAAGGATCCTTTTGGCTGCTTTCCAATGGATCTCATGAGGCTGATCCATTTATCTATAAGCCACACTTACTGCATAATAAATATCAGGTCTATTATGTGTAAGATACAACAAACATCCAATCAATTGCCTATGCAGTGTATTGTTTACCATAGGTGAAGAATCAACTTCTTCAAGCTTCACTCCTGAAAGGAAAGGAGTTTTGCTTGTCTTGCAATCCTTCATTTTGAATTTGTTTAAAAAATCCAAGGCATACTTGGACTGGTGCACCTTGATTCCATCTTTGGTTTGAGCAATCTCAAGCCCCAAGAATTGGCTCAATAACCCCAAATCTGTCATGGAGAAGGCATGGTTCATTGCATCCTTCAAGGAAGCAATTTCAACCTTTGAGATTCCTGTAATGAGAAGGTCATCAAAATATAAAACAATGATCATTAATGAACCATTAATCAGTTTCAAATAGACATTTGGATCTGATTTGCATCGAACAAAATTCAGTGATAGCAGAAAGCTATCAATCTTGGCATACCAAGCCCTGGGGGCTTGCTTAAGACCATACAATGACTTCTTTATCCTGCACACAAGAGATGGGTTAGTAGAAAATCCTTGAGGTTGCTGCATGTATATCTCTTTATTGAGATCTCCATTCAGGAAAGCAAACTTCACATCCATGTGATGTACTTCCCATTGCTTTGAAGCTGCAATGGCTAAGGCTAGCCTGATGGAGTCCATCTTTTCCATTGGTGCAAAGGTCTCATTGTAGTCTATTCCATGAACCTGTGAGTATCCCTTGGCTACCAATATGGCCTTGTACTTCAAAGGTGAACCATCAGCAGCAAATTTGGTCTTGTACACCCACTTACACTGAACTAGCTTCCTCCCTAGGGGAAGATCAACCATCTCCCAAGTGTTGCTCTTTTGGAGTGAGCTGAACTCTTCCTTCATGGATGCTTTCCATATTGGATCTTTTTATACATCTTCATATGTCTGTGGATCTGATTCAATCATCAGATAGCATTTCTCAGCAAACACAGGATCTTTCATGCACAGATCACTCTCAAATTGAGATCTAGTCCTCCTAGGGTCATTAGGATTTGCAGCTAGATCTCCAGCTGCATGAATGGTCTTGGATGCCCATTTTGGCCTTGTATGGCTGTTAGGATCTGCAATAAAATCATCACTATCATAAATATCAGAATCAACATGTTCAACTATCTCTTCACTTACATTCAAAGGTTCTGGTGGTGAAGAGGATTCTCCAACTTCCACTGCTGCTAGGGGTTCTTCTTGAAACTGAACACACCTTTCAATGAAGGTTTTGTTTGTGCTCAAATTGATCAGCTTGTACCCTTTTGAATCTTTAGAGTACCCAACAAAGAGACACTCTTGGATTTGGGGCTGCAAAGCCTTCCTCTTTTCTGTTGGAATTCTAGCCCAAGCCACTGTGCCAAAAATCCTGAAATGGGTCACATCTGGCTTGTGCCCACTCCATGCTTCGAAAGGAGTCATACCATCAAGATATTTATGAGGCACCCTATTCTGGATATAGGCTGCACATTTTATAGCTTTGGCCTAGTACTTTGGTGGCAAATTCTTAGCTCCCATCATGCAGGCTGCCATCTCTTTCAGTGATCTATTCTTCCTCTCAGCAACACCATTCTGCTGTGGTGTGTAAGGGATAGAATGCTGCATCTACACAATATTGAATAAACTCAGACTTGAAATACTCACCACCATTGTTAGATCTGAGGACCTTGAGTTTCCTTCCAGACTAGTTTTCAACCAAAGCCTTAAAGACTTTGAAGAGGCCAAAAACTTCAGACTTGTGTTTCAGGAAGTAAACCCAGCAATACCTGGAAAATTCATCTATGAAAGTCAATGCATATTTGGCCTGACTCATGGACATATGAGGGAATGGGCCAGAAACATCACTGTGGATCAACTCAAGAGGTGCAGAGGTTCTCTCATGACTAGCTCTCTCAAATTTATGCTCTGGGTGTTTTCCTAGGATGCAACCTTGACAGACTCCTTTGGAAAATTTAATCTTTGGTAACCCTATGACCATTTCTTTTCACTAATATCAGAAAGATACTTGTAATTTAGGTGGCCAAATATTTCATGCCAAAGCTTGCTTGCCTCATTAGCATGAATCAGAAGAGTAGAGGGGTTTGAGTAGGGTAGGAAGTGTGAGAACATGTATACCTTTGAAGTATGATTTGCAACTCCTTTTGCAATGAATTTACCATTTGATATCTCTGTGATCTCAACTTCAACAGGGGAGAATATGACCTTCTTTGGAGACCCTGTGTGGGTCATCTGATACACTGATAAGAGGTTAGAGGTAAGACCTGGAACATACAACACATTGCTGAACTTACCATGATCAAGATCAATCCTCCCTTTGCCCAAAATTTTAGTGAGAGAGTCATCTCCCAGTACTATTGGTGGACCTTTCGACATGTCAAGTGAGGTGAATGCCTCCTTGGTTGAAACCATATGTCTTGAAGCTCCAGAATCAATGATGATACTAGGTGAGCTTGATGTGCCAGCAACTAATGCATGAACTCTCTCTCTATCTTCTGAACTTGATCCTCCTTCCCTCTTCTTTGAGCTGTCTGGAAGGGAGATGCCATTCTTCTTCAGGAGTTGGGTCAGCATGTCTATTTTCTTCTTCATGCAGGATCTCTCAGAATGATTTCCCTTACTGTAGTATGCGCACTTGCTCATTTCTCCTTTGTTCTTGTTCTTCTTATAGTTCTTCTTGGAACCTTGAGGCTCCTCTAGAGACTTGTTCTTGTCTCTCTTTTGCTCAGGTGGATTTTTAGCTTTCTTCTTGCTTTTTGAATCCACCCTCGAATCTCCAGCAACCACAGCTTGGTCTTTGGATGGTTTGATGGTGCCCATCATCACCAAATTATCTTGTTTTTATGTGAGAGATTCCATGAAATCTACAAGGCTAGGCATCTTCCAGGTTCGAGCTGTAAACTTTGTGGCATAGAAGGTCAAAAAAAACACTGAATAGTCAGGGCCAAGCTTTGAGAGTATGGCCAATACTAGTTGATCATCCTTTTTTTCGATCCCACATTGTTTTAGCTGCAAAACAAGTGCTTTGAACTTGGAAAAATAGATTTGCAGGGATTCAAAGCTATTGGGACTCAGGGAGATCAATTCATTTTTAATTTGATATCCCCTCATCTCCTCTATCTTTCCAAAAAGATCAACAAGCTTCTCCCATACTTCATTCGGTGATGTCAATCCATCAAGATGGAAAAGGAGGTCTTTGGATATGCTCAGACACAGGAGACCATAGGCCTCACCCCTCCTGTTGTGCCATTTTATCTTCTCTGTATCTACATTGGGCTCTGCATCTGTTGCCATAGTCACTCTGTAGAGTCCTTTCTCTCTCAACAGTATCTCCATATTTTCTTTCCATTCAAAGAAATTAAATGGAGTTAAGATGATCTTCTGATTGATCCATAGCTCAGAAATTGTCCCGTCAGTTAGCAGAATGCTCCCAGTCAATGATGTCAAACCTGCAAAACAAATTGGAAGGAGAGAAATTGATCTAAAAAGGCTCTGATACCATGTGGAAATTGAACCCAGTGTTAGAACAATTACACTCACATCAATTGCCAATTACACATGCAAAATTACTCACAAAAGAGACTGAATATGGAGCTGAACACTAAACTATATTGAATAAGTGTACAATATCCAACCCTATGAAGTCATAGGCTTCCACAATAAATAATTACATGAGGGATTCAAATGCATGAAGATGCCATTCGAATCTAGTCAAAAGCAGGCTTACTAAATCTAAGCAAATCTGCCATAGGTGCATAAAGCAGTTTCCAAAACTGTCTAGGAGCTCACGAATTGGAAAAATAAATTAGGCAAGCTAATAGTGGATGGAAGGAAAACTCATACATGCTTTTCATAGGAGAAAAGAGTGGAGGACGTGGAGGACAAAAAACAAGTTAACTTCACCTAGTCAAACTTTCCCAATTGCCTTAAAACACTGAAAAAGCAGGCAATAAGGAAGAAAAAGCAGACATGCACTAGGGAGGCCAAGAATAAAGAAAATTTGATTCTTGGAGGTTTCCCAAGTGATCCATGACTCAAATTAGCAAGTTTGACCACTATGGATGTGTAGATGACAACTTGCATAAGGTGGAATATGGAAACTAGGCAAATAAGACAAAAATGGAGTAATTAATGTCTAAGGTAGCTAACTATGGGTTGATTATTCTAACAGTTTGGATAAAGGTTTCATTTATATTTTGACTCCTCAAAGCCAAACGTTTTGGAAGCTCATGAGGATTCTTCCCATAACCTTCATGGAGACGCCTGCAAACAAAGTTGCCAGAGACAGCAAGGAACACAAGAGAAAGAAGTGGTTATGGAGATTTTATGCAATACAAAATTGGTTGTAAAAAAAAAATTATTCAAGAAAAAAGGAATGACATGAACTCTACCAAACTACCAATAATCATATGAGGTGACGATCGGTACAACCAATCCTTTGTTTAATAGAACATATGTAAGTTGGAGCATTTGAAACATATATGGCCATTATGTAGCAGCAAAGAAATTGCCAATGGCCAAATGAAGTATAACTAAGTTTCTATTCTTGAAGAAATCATTGTGTATAAATTCCTACAAATAGAATTAGTGATTAACAGTGCAGATGATAATCACTTTCATCCAACGGCCAAAACCAATTTCTCAATATCAACTTGCATGGAGCAATTCAATTTTTCAATTTGCGAAATGTGGTAGGCCTGGTGATTTTGAGCAGTGCAAATCAAAACCAATTTCATCCAACACCGTGAATGCATTTCGCATTGTCAACTAGCAAGGAGAAATTAGGTTTTGAGATTAGCGAAATTTTTATGCCGCATGCAAGTTCACATAGGTGATAAGCATCCATTATCCTGTAAAATTGATCAACGACTTAAAATAATTTCACTGGGTGAATGTAAAGGAAGTTTGGAAAAACAATGCTCATGAACACTGTACTAATTGTGGATCAAACGAGCTCAATTCAAAATTAAAGCCATAGGGCACGGTTATTTTTTAGGAAAATGACTGTTTTGGTCATTATTTTAAATCAATTGTTCCCACCGAACCAAGATGATTTTTTAGAAACTAATAGAGTTGTTTCTTCATAACACACTTATCTACAATAAACTCTCTCATTGTTTACCCAGGCGCTGTGGATTGAGAGAACTGAAGTCATCTTACGAGACCAAATTTCCAGATTTTTTAAGGGTTGTTTTAGTCAGTTATTTCAATCAATTGTTTCTAGAAAACCAGAAATAGTTTTCCAAAATTTAATGAGTTTTCTATTACGAACAGGATAATTTTCAATAACCTCTCTCAGTTTTTACCCAGGTCTTATGGGTTAGGAGAAACAAAGTGATTTTTACAGGCTATGTTTTAGGGTTTCCAAAGGAATATTTCTTACATCACATTCAAAGAATTGTTTCAGCCAAATGGAGTTGAATTTCAGGAACAGAGAGAGGTTTTTCTTCATAAAATTCTCGTCTACAAAAACCTCCATATTTTACACAGGTATCATAGTTTGGGAGAATTTAAAATATCTTCATAGGGTATTTCTCCAAAAATTTACAGGTTTACTGTCTGAGTCATCACTTTCAAATTAGATCTTGAAGAACTGGAGAAGAATCAAAGGAAACAAAGACATGGGTTTTGTTGGGAGCATGGCTGGTTATAAAAACCTCTTTCAGTATTTACACAGCTATCACCATATGGGATATACTAGAGGGGATTTAATCCTATTTTTCTAGTAGTCCGCATTTTTATTTTTGTCTTATTGAATCATGGTGTGTAGGCCACGTCTAGAGTTGATTAGAGGATGTCATTTCGCTGTAACAAATTTTGATTCCCGAATATCGGTCTAAGAATTCCAATTGCTATAAATATACCTCCTGAAGAAGGATAAAAGGGTTGAAACCTATGTAATTTTCGCTGTGTATGTTTTTCAAGAGAATTTTAATATAATTGCAGAGTCGAGGTTAGTATTTTGATACAGGGATTCATGTGTCGTTCGCACTTACAGTCCATTATTTCTTTTCTTATGTGAATGTTTTTCCAGTTTATCTCTCCCATTTTTTTTATTTTGTATCTAAGACTTAGGGTATAACAACTCAGAATTCATACTTGCTATGCTTTGTTTGTTGTTTCAGGTATTCACCAAAGTTTTCTTCTAAAGTTGATACATAATTCATTTTTTGCAATGCTCTATGTTGATGGTCTGTTCATGTTCCTCCTTTCCACCAGACAATTATGAATCGAATCTGATCAATTTGCTACCTTGCTCCTGTGTTGAAATCGCTTGCATTAAGTTTTGATTATTCCTATTGTATATTTTTACTCCATCACCCAATGGTGTTGTGTTTTATTTCAACCAATTTTAAAAACAATTTATAGTTTCACTTATATATATCTGGCAATGTTGACATTTGGTGAGAGATCCCTCTCGGAAGAGTAGAAGGCTAGTTCTCTCTTCGAAAGTGGTTTTGCTGTTACCTGTGAGCAGGCCTTCCGCAACCTTTAGGCTCAATTCCAATGCTAAAAAACTGGTGCCGTTGCCGAGGATGAGATTGAATATCATCCCTAGGAAGAGAAACAAAGATTCAAAGAATAAATCCTTTCTATGGGCAAACAAATATTCTTACATGTGAAAAAGGTTGTATTATTTTCCCTCACGACTCCACTAAAAGATTCTAGAAGGTGACTCCACTGGGAAGACTGGTGGTTAGAAAGATAGAGATGGGGAGAGGTCTCAAACCTTCCCTAGATTCAAATGAAAGGTTTAGATCTGACTGTTGATGGTGAAAAATGGTCAGACATCAAGAAGTTCATGTCTCTTTTCACCTGGCAACTCCATCTGCGAAGGATCCATTCTTCATAATGTTCTATGGCAGCTGCACTATCAAACGAGGTTGCAAAGTTTGAGGAGCTGATTGAGTTTCTCCACCATCAATATGACTTCTTGGGATGCAAGGTATACTCCTATGAATCTTGCTGCCATTCCTGGTTATCCCAATAAAATACCTTTGGTAAATTGGCAAACAAATCTTCCAAGATTCAATGATGAAAAGAGTAATGATGCTGCCATCCATTTATTTAGATTTCATAAGCATATAGATCAGCTGGGAGTGGGATGGCATGAAGATTCTTTAATGAAACTGTTCATGTTTAGTTTAGAAGGATATGCAAGGTCTTGGTATGAGGGATTTCCAGCAGGGAGTTTATCCTCCCTTAAAGACTTTCATACCATATTTCATGAACATTTCAAAAGACATTATCCTTCTTTGTTGTTACTTCAAGATTGTTGCACACACGATAGAGAGTTCATTGAAAATGTGAAAGATGAGTGTGGTGATGATCAGTATTTGGATGAAGAGGTTTTAGATATCTCACATGAATATTCATCTCAAAAAGAAAGAAAAACCAGTTTCCATGATATTCAATAAATTTCCCAGCAGTTAGTACTGTCTTCCTTGACTAAAGTTGACATAGACCAAAGCTCAGATTCAACCAGTCATATCTCTCTTCCTGAAATTGATGATGATTTGCATCATTCTTATCATTCTCTGTTTGAACAAGAGAGGGGTTGGGACTGCCAATCAGATCCTTCCTCATATTATTCAACTTCCAAATTTTTGTTACAAGAAGAGGCCTCCCCTTCCCAATCAGAAAATTCCTTTTCACAACAACAATCTCTTGAAAGTTACAATGCTTGTATGATTGATTAAACAGAAGATGATGATACTAGAAAATCTCAGTCTTGTAGTCCCTCCACATGTTTATTTTCTGAAAATGCAAGTAAATAGAAATCAGATTTTGAAATCATGGTTGAAGTAAGATTGCTGCATGTTGATCAAATTCATATTTCACCTAAAGATTTACATGACTATATGAAGATCTCCTTGCTTGAAGAAGATGATCATCCTAGTGATTTGAAAGGAGATGGGTGTATTGATTTGTTTTCTGAAGAATGCAATCAGCCTGTCACAATTTCTGTTAGTGAAGAAAATTTCATTGCAATCCAAGATCAAAAGTATGAAAACAGAGTGGAAACTAGACATGTTGAAGATGATTGTTTGCCGTTTTGTTTTCCTTCATTTGAGTGGTTAAAAAAGGGACTTAAAGTTTCTGATCACAAATAGAAATTTGATATTGTAGATGAATGTATAAATTTTCTTGGAATGGATGTTGGGCGAGAAGGGCAGTTATGCAATCAATCCCAGCCTTTATAAAAACCAGCAGTATGCCATGAAGAATTGAATAACGAACAAGAAGATAAGGGTTCTCAAATGGATGTTTCTTTTTGTTTTTTAAATTCAGAATTTTTTGTCGAAAATAAGTCTGTTTGCTTGATCATGTTGAGGAATGGAGTGGTATTTCTTTTGAAATGCATGAAAAGAATGAAGTTGTAAAATCTGAAATTTTGAATGAATGTGTGGATGTCTTGGTTGAGGATTGTCATGAGCATTCTTGTCAAAGATATCTTAAAAAACAATTTGACAATTTGCAAAGGGAGTTACTTCTCAAGCAACTTTCGCATGGTAAGCAAATGACATAAATTTTTGAAGGTTGTCATGTTTTTTATGATCCAGTGGTAGAGTACATGGAGAATCTTGGTAGTGGTAATGGTTGGTTATATCTCTACTATAAAGATCAATTTCTTTATTATAACTTTCTACCATTAAGTCCGTCATCTTTTTGTTTTATCAAGCATGAAGAGAATGTTGGTCTATGGGATCATTTGCTTGAGTGGCTTCATTAGAAGTCAGAAGTTACTTGACTAATCATTGCTGCTTAGTAAGTAGGGTAGGTAAGTAAAGATGAATAAGCTCGACATGGTGAGCATTCCATTCAACATCTTTCAGTTTGTTTGTAGTTTCAGTTTTGATTTCAGTTTCGGTTTTAAAGTTCAAGTCTGCAGTTACAACTCTCTTTAGTTTTTCAGGGTATGGACAGGTGACAGGTTATAGGTTGAAAGAGTGGTATTTGTTTAGAAGGTGGTTTCAGTTGATGGTCCAGTTTAGAATAGGTAAAGGATTTCAGAAAAAATTGGGAGCTGCCGAATGGATCTGGCACCTCGTCTACAGGGTTCTTTGTTACCTTTCAGGGAGGATAACATCCCTCGTGGAGCCGGTTGTTAACACAGGTTTTGTCCCATGTGATTTGAAGCATTTTTAAGGGAAAAAAATTCTAAAGGTGTTTGGAGCAAAAAGAAAATGAACTTTTACAAATGGAAATTTTTGACAAAATATTGGCATATAGCCGCTCATCACTAAGAGCATCCACACATGGAACTGCCACATCAAGAAACAATCCAAGTCAGCTATCAAAAGTCCAAGCACCAAGCTCCCAAGTATTAATTTATTTGTTCCTTGGAATACATTCAAATGTTTGATGTATATAAAGCCCAAAAGGTTAAAATCTCTTTTGCATGTGGGATAAAGGCACATTATAGGAAACATAAAAATAGATTAAAGAAAATAAAAATATGTGTTAACCAGAATGCTATGTAATTGTTGGATAAAAAATTGCTTGAGCCAATTGCTACAGAAATTGCATATGGTTTGGATAAAGGTTTCATTTATATTTCGACTCCTCATAGCCAAAATATTTGGAAGCTCATGAGGATTATTCCCACAACCTTCATGGAGATGCCTGCAAACAAAGTTAATGGAGACATCAAGGAACACAAGAGCAAGAAGTGGTTATGGGCTAAGTTTATGCCAGACAAAATTGGTTGTAAAAAAAAAATTATTCAAGAAAAAAGGAAGGGCATGAACTCTACCAAATTGCCAGTAATCATATGAGGTGACGATGGGTATAAACAATCCATTGTTTAATAGAACATATGTAAGTTTGAGCATTTGAAACATATATGGCCATTATGTAGCAGCAAAGAAATTGCCAATGTCCGAATGAAGTATACCTGAGTTGCTATTCCTGAAGAAATCATTGTGTATAAATTCCTACAAATAGAATCAGTGATTAATGGGGCATATGATAATCACTTTCATCCAATGACCAAAACCAATTTCGCGATATCAACTTGCACGGAGCAATTCAATTTTTCAATTTACAAAATGTGGTAGGCCTGATGATTTTGAGCGGTGCAAATCAAAACCAATTTCATCCAACATCATGAATGCATTTCGCATTGTCAACTAGCAAGGAGAAATTAGGTTTTGAGATTAGTGAAATTTTTATGCCACATGCAAGTTCACACACGTGGTAAGCATCCATTATCCGGTGAAACTAATCAACAGCTTAAAATAATTTTGCTGGGTGAATGTGAAGGAAGTTTGGAAAAACAATGCTCATGAACACTGTACTAATTGTGGATAAAATGAGCTCAATTCAAAATTAAAGCCGTAGAGCATGGTTATTTTTTAGGAAAATGACTGTTTTGGTCATTATTTTAAATCAATTGTTCCTGCCCAACCAATATTATTTTTCAAAAAATAAGAGAGGTTTTTCTTCATAACACACCTATCTATAGTAACCTCTCTCATTATTTAACCATATGTTGTGGATTGAGAAAACCAAAGTCATCTTCAGAGAGCAAATTTCCATATTTTTAAAGAACTGTTTTAATCGGTTATTTCAACCAATTTTTTTCCGGAAAACTAGAAAGAATTTTCTAGAATTGAATGAGGTTTCTATTAAGAACAGGATCATGTTCAATAAACTCTCTCAGTTTTTACCCAGGTATTATGGGTTAGGAGAAACAAAGTGATCTTTATAGGATATGTTTTAGGGTTTCCAAAGGACTGTTTCAGACATCACATTCAAAGAATTGTTTTATCCAAATGGAGTTTAATTTCAGGAAGCTGAGAGAGGTTTTTATTCATACAATTACTATATACAAAAACCTCCTTCATATTTTACACAGGTATCACAAGTTGGGATAACTTAAAATATCTTCACAGGGTATTTTTCCAGAAATTTACAGGTTTACTGTCTGAGTCATCAGTTTCAAAATCAGATCTTGAGAAACTGGAGTAGAATCAGAGGAAACAAAGACATGAGTTTTATTGAGAACATGGCCAGTTATAAAAATCTATTTCTTCTTTTACATAGCTGTCACCATCTATGATATGCAGGAGGGGCTTTAAGCCTATTTTTCTAGTAGTCCGCATTTTTATTTTTGTCTTATGCGAATCGTGATGTGTAGGCCACGTCCAGAGTTGGTTATAGGATGTCCTTCCATTGTAACAAATTTTGATTCTCGGATGTTGGTATAGGAAGTCCAATTGCTATAAATATACCTCCTAAATAAGGAGAAACGGGTTGAAACGTATGTAATTTTTGTTGTGTATGTTTTTCAAGAGAATTTTAATATAATTGCACAGCCGAGGTTGGTGTTTTCATACAGGGATTCATGTGTCATTTGCAATTACAGTCCATTATTTCCTTTCTTATGTGAATGTTTTTCCAGTTTATCTCTCCTATTTTGTTTTCTTTCATATTTGAGACTTAGGGTATAACAGCTCAAAATTCATACTTGTTATGCTCTGTTTGTTGTTTCAGGTATTCACCAAAGTTTTCTTCTAAAGTTGATACATAATTCATTTTTTGCAATTCTCTGTGTTGATGGTCTGTTCATGTTCCTCATTTCCACCAAACAATTATGAATTGACTGTGATCGAGTGGCTACCTTTCCCTTGTGTTGAAATCGATTGAATTAAGTTCTGATTATTCCTATTGTATATCTTGACTCCATCACCCAATGGTGCTGTGTTTTGTTTCAACCAATTTTACAAACAATTTATAGTTTCACTTGTATATATATCTGGCATTGTTGACATTTGGTGAGAGATCCCTCTCAAAAGAGTAGAAGGCCAGTTCTCTCTTTGAAAGTGGTTTTGTTGTTACCTGGGAACAAGCCTTCCGCAACCTTTGGGCTCAATTCCAGTTCTAACACCTAATTTTTGACTATTTTGAATGGCATCCTTATGCATTCAAATATCTCATGCAATTATATATTGCAGAAGCCTATGAATTCATAAGGTTGACTATTTTACACTTATTCAATACAAATTAGTGTTATGCTCCAATTTCATCCTCCTTTGTTGGTAATTTTGCATGTTTGATTAGCAATTTTGTGAGTGTAATTGTTCTATCACTTGGGTTCAATTTCCACATGGTATTAGAGCCCTTGTATATTGATTTCTCTCCTTACATATTGCTATTGCAGGTTCGACATCTTGACAGGGATCATATTCTGCTGATTGAAGGGAACAATTTCTGAGCTATGGATCAATGTCAGAAGATCATCTTGACTCCATTTAATTTCTTTGAATGGAAAACTGAGATGGAGATACTGTTGAGAGTGAAAGGTCTCTAGAGGGTGACTATGGAAACTAAGGCAAATCCCAATGAAATTTCAAAGAAAATAAAATGGCACAACAGGAGGGATGAGGCCTATGGTATTTTGTGTCTAAGCATTTCAAGAGACCTCCTCTTCCATCTTGATGGATTGACATTACCTAATGAAGTGTGGGAGAAGATTGTAGAGATTTTTGGTAAGACATATGCGATGAGAGGACATTAAATCGAGAATGAATTGATCTCTTTGAGTCCCACTAGCTTCGAATCCTTGCAACTCTATTTTTCCAAGTTTAAAGCCCTTGTTTTGCAACTAAAATAGTGTGGAATTGAAAAGAAGGAAGAGCAACTAGTTCTGGACATACTCTCGAAGCTTGGCCCTAACTATTTAGTGTTTGTTTCAACCTTCCATTCCACCAAGTTGAAAGCTTGAGCCTGGAAGATGCCTAAGCTTGTAGAGTTCATGGAATCCCTCACACAGGAACAAGATAAATTGGTGATGATGGGCACCATCAAACCTTCCAAAGACCAAGCTTTGGTTGTTGGAGATTTGAGGGTGGATTCAAAAGGCAAGAAGAAAGCTAAGAATCCACTTGATAAAAATAGAGACAAGAACAAGTCTCAAGAGGAGCCCCAAGGATCCAAGAATGAACTTCTAGAATAAGAAGAACAACAGAGAAATGAGCAAGTGCGCATACTGCAGTAAGGGCTATCATCCTGAGAGCTCCTGTATAAAGAATCAAATTGACATGTTGACCCAACTCCTGGAGAAGAATAACATCTCACTTCCTGATTTCTCAAAGAAGAGGGAAGGAGGATCAAATTCAGAGGACAGAGAGAGATTACATGCTTTGGCTGCTGGCACATCAAGCTCACCTAACTTCATCATAGAATCTGGAGCTTCTAGACATATGGTTTCGACCAAGGAGGCATTCTCCTCTCTTGACATGTCGAAAGGTCCACCAATAGTGTTGGCAGATGACTCTGTCACTGACAGTTTGGGGAAAGGAAGGATTGATCTTGATCATGGTAAGTTCAATAATGTGTTGTATGTTCCAGGTCTTGCCTCTAACCTCTTATCAGTGTATCAGATGGCTCACACAGGGTCTCCAAATAAGGCCATCTTCTCCGTAATGATGTTGAGATCACAGAGATATCGAATGGTAAAGTCATTTCAAAAGGTGCTGTTGATTACACTTTGAAGGTATACATGTTTTCCCATTTTATACCCTACTCAAACCCATCTACTCTTCTGATTCATGCTAATGAGGAAAGCAATATTTGGCATGAAATATTTGGCCATATTAACTATAAGTATATTTCTTATCTAAGTGAAAAATATATGGTCATAGGGTTACCAAAGATTAAGTTTTCCAAGGGAGTTTGTCAAGGTTGTATCCTAGGAAAACACCCAGAGCACAAATTTGAAAGAGCTAGTCATGAGAGAACCTCTACACCTCTTGATTTGATCCACAGTGATGTTTCTAGTACATTTCCTCATATGTACATGATTCAATCCAAATATGCATTGACCTTCATAGATGAATTTTCCAGGTATTGTTGGGTTTACTTCCTAAAGCATAAGTCTGAATTTTTTGACCTCTTCAAAGTCTTTAAGGCCTTGGTTGAAAACCAGTCTGGAAGGAGACTCAAGATCCTCAGATCTGAAAATGGTGGTGAGTATGTAAATTTTGATTTCATTCAATATTGTAAATATGTAGGTATTCATATTTATCATTTGATCCCTTACACACCACATCAAAATGGTGTTGCTGAGAGAAAGAACATATCACTGAAGGAGATGGCAACCTGTATGATGGAGGCTACAAATTTTACACCAAAGTTTTGGGTCGAGGCTATAAACTGTGCATCCTACATCTAGAATAGGGTGCCTCATAAAAATCTTGATGGTATGATTCCTTTCAAATATTGGAGTGGGCATAAGCCAGATGGGACCCATTTCAAGATTTTTGGCTCAAAGGCTTGGGCTAGAATTCCAACTGAAAAGAGAAAGGCTTTGCAACCCCAAAGCCAAGAGTTTTTTTGGGTATTATGAAGATTCAAAAGGGTACAAGTTGATCAACTTGAGCACTAATAAATCCTTCATTGAAAGGAGTGTTTAGTTCCAAGAAGAGCCTTTAGTAGCAGTTGAAGTTGGAGAGTCTTCTTCACCACTAGATCCATTGAATGTAAGTGGAGAGACAAATGAGTTTTCTGATTCTGATATGTATGATAATGATGATTTAATTGTATATCTTGACATTCCTACAAGACCAAAATGGGCAGAAAAGACCAATCATGCAGCTGGGGAACTAGCTGGAAATTCTAGTGACCCTAGGAGGACTAGATATCAGTTTGAGAGTGCCATGTGTATGAAATACCCTTTGTTTGTAGATAAGTGCTATATGATGGTTGAATCAGACCCACAGACATATGAAGATGTAGCACATGTTCCAATATGGAAAACAGCCATGAAAGAAGAATTCATCTTGCTCCAAAAGAACAACACTTGCGAACTGGTGGATCTTCCCCTGGGGAGGAAGCTAGTTCAATGTAAGTGGGTTTTCAAGACTAAGTTTGCTGCTGAATCTGATATTGATTTGATTGGGTTTACTGATAATGATTGGGAAGCTGAGAACACAGATCGAAAGTCAACATCAGGATATGTGTTCATGCTTGCTGAAGGACCAATCAGCTAGTCAAGCAAGAAGCAAACTGCCATAGCACTCTCATCTACAGAGGTAGAGTACAGAGGAGTTGTAAATGCAACAACTCAATGTTTATGGTTGCATGGAATGCTTGGTGAGCGTGGCTTTGAATCATAGTTTTTAACTATTATCTATTGTGATAATCAGAGCACCATTTGAATCTGCAATGATCCAGTTTAGAGATAGAGAACCAAACACATTGAGATCCATATGCACTCATCAGACAGATTGTGCATGATGGCACCATTCACCTACTCTTCTGTGCATATTCAGAACAAGTAGCAGACATCTTCACCAAATTTTTTTGTGAGAAGACATTCAGCAATCTCAAATCACTGCTAGGGATTGCTGATCATGATGTGAAGCATGATTGATGACAATATTTTCAAATTTTGTTTTACTGTCCATGTTTAAGGGAGGATTTTCCCAATGGGTTTTTGCCTCTTTCCTTGGTTAAATGGACATGCATTATGTAAAGGGTGACTAAGCCTTATTTCTACACCCTATATTTTTCTGTTATTTACTCATAAATTTAGGCTTAAGGGGGGGTGTTGTAATGATCAACCCATAGTTACCTACCTTAGACATTAATTAATTCATTTTTGTCTTATTTTCCTAGTTTCCTATATTCCACTCTATGCAAGTTGTCTTCTACATGTCATAGAAGTCAAATTGTTAAAATTGATTCATGGAGCACTTGGGAAACCTCTTGGAAACCATATTTATCATGTTTTCTTTATTCCAGATCCTCAAAAGGCATATCTGCTTTTTCTGCAAAGCTGCCTGTTTTATTTACAAATAAGGCAAAAGGGAAAGAAAGACTTGGTGTAGTTGACTTGTTTTTTTCCCACATCATCCTCCATCCTTTTCTCCTAATAAAAGCATGTATGAGTTGTCTTTCCATCCCTTATTATCTTGCCAACTTGACTTTTCCAATTCGTGAGACTCTAAGTGGATTTGGAAACTGCTTTATGCACCTATGGAGGATTTGATTAGATTTAGTAAGCCTACTTTTTGACTATTTCGAATGGAATCCTTATGCATTCGAATATCTCATGTAATTATATATTACAGCAGCATATGACTTCATAAGATTGGATATTGTACACTTATTCAATACATATTAGTTTTATACTCAAATTTTAGTCTCCTTTGTTGGTAATTTTGCATGTTTGATTAGCAATTTTGTGAGTGTAATTGTTCTATCACTTGGGTTCAATTTCCACAAGTTCCAAAGTTCTAGAATTTTTTTCTCATAGGCATCCATAATCATGATTCCCAACTTAAGATCAAATAATTCCTTCATCTTCTTGTCATAATAGTGCTTACATAGGTATTCTTTCTGAAATTATTTCTTAAACTTCCTCCAAGATTTTTTTCTTCATCGATGTCTTTCAACTTAACTAGGTCATCCCACTAGATAGATGCTTTACCTTGCAGATGGTATATGGGTACTTTGTCGTCCATATTAGGCATATATTGATGCAACTGGAAGAATTTCCTAAGTCCTATCAACCAATACCATGCTTTGGAATCTTCTCCTTGCTTTACTTCTCCATCAAAAGTTGGGGGCTTGATTTTTCTCAATTCTCCTACTAGTTCATCCTGGGTAAACCTACTCTTCTTGTATGTCACTGGAGATCTTTCAGGACTTGTCTTTGTACTTCTTTATGAATACCCCTTCTTTCTCTTTGAGTGACAAGTTCTCCTTGAATATGATCTAGACCTCACATAACCTCTTTTATGAATATTTCCAGTGGATATTTGGATGGTCTTCAATGATTTTAGATCATTCATAATCTGCTCCTGGATATGAATTATTCCTTCATTATCCTTTCTACACTTCCTCACTAAATCCTCCAATATTAATGGTTCACTACTCATCTTATGTCTAGTTTACCTTATGACCTCAACAAACTCCTATTCAGGACTATATGGTCTCCATCCTTCCTCGATATCCATCGACAAACTCTGACTTCCTATTGTTGAAATTTTACTTGTTGAATACTTAGTCTTCATGGGTTTGATTAAAATATCAGTTGTAGTGGTCACACCGCTTTCTCAATCATTCACTGGGAACTACAATGTGTTCATTAATAACATTATTTTAGTAGACTACACATTAGTATAAGTTCATTATCATTAAAAAAACCACTTTTCTTCTTGTTTATAAAGTAACTAGCCAACATTTCTAAGTTAAAATCTACCCAGTTGGATAAGGGGCGGGCTAGAAATCCTTCCAAGATTTCTCATTACTGGATGAACTTCAGGTCCATACCCATCCCAATCTAACAGTTTAATTAATTAACTCACATGTGAAATTATATTAAGGTGCATGCATCCAAGCTATTTAATGCAAGTGCATGCTTACAAGGTGACTTAAAAATTCGTAGACGACCCAACAACCACAGTGTTGAAACCTTAAGCTCCGTGACACTTGTGATGTCCCTGAACCTTGAGATAAGGCCAAAAGTGCTAAAATTAAGACTAAATTAATTTTAGGAACAATGTATATAGATAAATTACTATTGATCTGACTAACCATTCACCAAATAAATTAAAACTTTTAATTCTAGAGATTGAATTCTAACTAAAGTTGCGACACTTAATTATTTAATTATGCCATTTAATTAAATAATTAATTGTGACACTCAATTAATAATTTCCTAAGTGCAATCCAAAAGTCATAATTGAAACAAGAACATCAATAGTACATGATAAACATCATAATCGGTGTGAATAGCTAATTTATGTATTTTTGATTTGTTTGATAGCATAGTTCATAAATAATCAAGTATTGATGCCATTGATTATTTGCAAATTAATATACATTTTCAGTGTTGTTATGTGTGTGTTGTTAGTGAGCATAAAGAGCAAGAAAAACCACATATCATGGAGCATCGATAGGATTCAATGTACAGCCACAATGAAGCCATAGAAAACAAACAACACTAGCTGCAACTTCAGCCCTCAAAATTGGCTCTCAATGACAGTCCCCTACAGTCATCTCTCACTAATAAAAATAAGATCGTATGGCTTCCACCCTCCAGCCATCGATTTATTTTAAATCTAGAATACATCACTCATCCTCATATATGCAACTAATAAAAAATATGAAAACAAATGATTTACAATCAAATGGCAGGTGTGCTCATCTTGGCACTAGAAAACTGCCAAACCAAAACAAACATATCTTGGTCATCTGAAAAACTTTTTGAATGAAACGAAAGGTGTTGTTCACTGGAAACACTACTCCAGATGTAATGGAATAGGTCTCACAACACATAAATTATCATATAGGTTGAACCAAATCATATGGTTGCGCCCCTTTCAATACAATAGAGCCAAAATTACAATTTTTTATTAAGAGGAAGAAGAATAGAAAGAAGGTAAAGAGAAGAGAAACTCAATTCCATATTATATGAGATTTATCCTTTCTCCATACAAATCCTGATATTCAATACATGAACACTCAAAAAACCAATAATCCATCATTTCACATATACCAAATAAAATAATGTAATGAAAACTTAACATAACAAAAATACTTATCACAAAATATGGGCAACTGGCTGTAGCAGGACAACTTTCCTCCCAGCCGTAGACACTGTAAAGCCTTCCTCGCTTGAATAGGTCAGCCCCGAGCTAAGACCATGGATCCATGGGTAGAGGGTTACTTTGTATCACTGCTCTCGAAACTACCTCTTTCGAGATACACAATGCTTCCCACTAATACTTTCTTGTTTGTCTCCCTTGCCTGTGGGATGTGACCTAGCTCGCCAATCCAATTTCCTATCCTTATGTGTGAGAACCTGGACTAGTAGAGTGATAGAATGGAAGCAAATGAAAACAATATACTCACTCTAATTCTCAACACACTCTCAAGATTACCAACATTCCAATATGGTTAGATAGCATAAGTCACATGGTCCAAAGATCAAGATTAACTTCCACAAGGATATGGCATATGAATTTATACAATAAGGAGTCCAACTTTAACCCAAATGGATCAACTAAAATTAGAGAGAGTTAATGTTTAATCTTCATCATGGATAATTAACTTGAATAGGGGATTGGTGGCTTAGTGAAAATATTCCCTTCCCGAAATAGCACCATGAGGAGGAGTTACCCAAAAACTAAGGAGTGGAGCCATGAAGAGCACATGGAGGCACAATAATGCATAAAGGGGGTTACAAATCATAAAGGAGGTCAAAATATCTGAGAGAGGGAATCCAACAGGGTCATAAAAATCATGGAAGAACACAAATAGGTTCATCAATGCATGGTGTAAGAGTGGAAGCTAGAAAATAGCTTGCAGCCCCTAAAAACTAGGAAAAGGGCTCATAAATGACAATAAACACATAAATGTGAGGGAATATTTGCTAAAGGAGGGTTCCCTAGGAAAGAGGTGCCCTATAAGGTGTGTACAATATGCAATATCAACTCCATAGCCCATAATTATTGAGAATAGTGTTCGTTGTACAAGGTTTGGGTGACCAACATTATTAATCTCACCAAGGTGCAAATATGAATTGGGATGGACAAAGTTAAGTCAACAATAACTTATAAGGTTCTAGGGATGTCCCCATTCCCCCTCACTTTGTGGAATCCATGGTCCCCCATACTTTTTTAGTTTCCTTTCTTGAGCTAGTTTTTTATTTAATCAATCATTAACAACATTTAAAGATAGTAGAGATTATAGTAAAACATTAACATTAATAATAGTGCCAAAGTACAAAGTCATGTCATCAAACATTAATAATAAGTCCTTAATTAAATTAATCATGAAAGGGATAAAAATTCCACAATCATATAAAATATCATAAGTCCATAATGTAAGAGAACATAAGTCACATGAAGGATCATAAGTTCGGGGATTAACAACTTAGGTATTACATCTCCCTCCCCCTTAAACAATGCATCGTCCTCGATACATATTACATACATGCTGCAAAATTTCAAAATAGATGATGGTATACTTCCCTCATGGTATCCTCCAGCTCCCAAGTGGAATCCTTAGGAATGTAATGGGTCCATTGGACCTTTATCTTCCTGATTTCTTGATTCCAGAGCAACTTGACCTTGCTGCCCAAAATAGAAATAGGTTGTACCAGAAAATCCCCTTCCGGTTCCACCGAGATCATAATCCATTCAATCACATGATTAGTACCATGTTCNGGTTAGTATCAGGTATATAATTTTTCAATAAAGACGCATGCAACAAATTATGTACTCTAATGCAAGTGGGTAGGGCTAGCTCATAAGCAACAAGTCCTATCTTATCTAAGACCTCAAAAAATCCACAATATCTGGCAGCTGGCTTGGAGCAATTTCCCAAGTTTACGGAACTCTTCTTGGGCCTCACTTTCAAAAACACATGATCCCCAACCTGAAATTGTTTGTCGGTCTTATTATAATATGCATAAATTTTCTACTTGTCTTGGGCTACCTTTAGATTATGCTTTATCTTAACCATTTGATCCTCCATATCCTTTAATTTTTCTGGTCCAGCAATGACTCTATCTGCTGGGTTATCCCAAATGATGGGAGTATTACACTCCCTTCCATACATGGTCTCAAAAGGACTCATATTCAAAGAGGAATGATATCCATTATTATAATTAAATTCCACCAAGTGTAAATAATATTCCCACTTATATGGTTGATCCATCACATACATCCTTAACAGATCTTCAATTACTTGGTTAACTCTTTCTGTTTGTCCATTTGTCTGAGGGTGGTATGCTGTACTCATGTTTAGACTTGTACCAAAACCTTCAAACAATCCTTTCCAAAATTTAGAAGTAAATTTTGAATTTCTGTCTGATACTATAGCTTTTGGAATACGATGTAATTTGGCTACTTCTTTCATGTAAATATTTGCAATGTTAGTTTCTTTGTGCGTTTACTTTACTCAAATGAAGTGTGCTGCATTAGTCAATTTATCCACCACAACCATGATCGCATCATTTTGCAATCTCATATTAGGTAACTTGGTGATGAAATCCATTGCCACTACATCCCATTTCCATTCTGGTATAGGCAAGGGTTGCAACAATCCCACTGGATTTCGATCCTCAACTTTAACTTGTTGACATTCCATGCACCTAGCTATATATTCTGCAACACCATTCCTCATCCCTCGCCAATAATATTGTTTCCTTACTACTGCCACTATTTTCTGATAACCTAAATGTCCTGCATAAGCGACAACATGTGTTTCTTTCATAACCATCTTCCTTATATCTCCAACATCAGGCACATAAAATCTATCTATGTGCATGAGTATCTCATTTTCTTTGAACTTATACTTAGAAAATTTATATGGAATTTTCTATTGTTTCAACCCTTCTTTCACCTGCTGATAAATTTCATCTATAGCACTGGCTTCAATGATCTTATCCTTCAAATATGATGTGCTAGTGCTGATAGATACTACATGCATCACATGCATATTTTTGCTAAGCGCATTGGCTACTTTAATTTCCTTACCTTTGATATGCTTGATGTCAAACTCATATTCACATAATAACTCCATCCACATCCTTTGTCTTGCATTCAAATTAGGCTGCTCAAACAAGTATTTTAACCCATCATGGTCATTTCTCAACTCAAACTTTTTACCCATTAGATAGTGTCTCCACATCTTCAAAGCATGGATGATAGCTGCAAGCTCTAAGTCATGGGTGGCATAGTTCTGCTCATTTTCCTTCAACTTCCTAGATTCATAAATCATCACATGTCCATCCTGCATTAATACTCCACTAATTCCTTGCTTGCATGTATCCGTGCATACAACAAAGTTTCCTTTGAGGTTCGCAATTTTTAGCACTGGTGCACTGGTAAGCATTTCCTTAAGTTTTTGAAAATTATCTTCACACTTAGAAGTCCAATCAAAATTCACACCTTTCTTTTGCAAAGATGTGATAGGATGAGCCAACTTCAATAATCCTTCGATGAACCTTCAGTAGTATCCATCTAACCCCATGAAGGATTTGAATTCTGATACATTCTTAGGTGTGGACCATTCCATAATGGCTCTTATCTTCTCAAGATATACTGTAACACCTTCTTCAGATATGATATGCCCTAGGTAGTGGATTCTTCCTTGATAAAATGAACACTTTCTTAATTTGGCATACAAATGATGTTCTCTAATCACTTGCATTACTAGTCTGAGATGTTCTTCATGTTGTTCCTTTGTCTTGGAATAAATAAGGATGTCATCCAAGAATACAATCATAACATTATATAAGTACTTTCTGAAGACTCCATTCATTAAACACATGAATACTGCAGGTGCATTTGTTAAATCAAAAGGTACTACTATGAACTGATAGTGTCCATACCTTGTTCTAAATGTTGTCTTACTGATATCCTCATTCTTAATTCTAATTTGGTGGAATCTTGACCTCAAATCTATTTTTGAAAACACATTGGCTCCTCTCAATTGATAAAAAAAAGTCATAAATTCTTGGTAAGGGGTACCTGTTTTTAACTGTTTCTTTGTTCAATAGTCTATACTCTATGCAAATTCTTAGAGTTCCATATTTCTTCTTCACAAATAACACAAGATCTCCCCATGGTGAAACACTGGGCCTTATATAACCTTTCTTTAATAGCTCCTCTAACTCCATTTGTAATTCCTTTAACTCTGGAGTACTCATTCTATAAGGTACTCTAGATGAAGGTACTCTTCCTGGCACTAAGTCGACAAAAAAATCAATGTCCCTGTTAGTTGGTATTCCTAGCGGTTCTTTAAATATATCTGCAAAATTTTGTAGTATTGGATAATCCTGCAACTTTGGCTCTTTTTCTTCTTTTGATTCTTCCACATGAATTGCATATAGTTGGCATCCCTTTCAAAGACATTTCTTTAATTGTAGAGTTGTGATGTGCCTTAGGGATATGGTTCTAGATATTCCTTTTATTGTCACTTGTTACGGAGATAAATTCCTATGGCTTGGGGTACCACAACAGACAGCTTGACTCTAGAAATCAATCCTTTCCAATATGCAATAGAAATTAAATGTCTAACACTAAATGACTAGACCTCGTACCTTATTTCGGATGGTTGAAGTATATCCCCATTGAGCTTTCCAAATTCATCTTGAATTGATAGATTACTTCCTCAACAACAAGTAAACAATACAAGAATTCTATATATCATGGTGTTAGATCTATTCTAGCATATATAATCAATAATGTATAAGCATTTGGCATAATCCCATGGATAAAATATACATTCAAACACACATCATTGGACAGGAAAAGATATTTCTATTAATATAAATCAGAGATTACAAGATACATCCTCTGACGGCACGTCTGCGAACCAGAGAAACTGAATCCCCCACTTGGGCCTCCACCACTTCAATCCTCCATCTCTCGATAGCAAGCTCACAAGCAAAAGGCAAGCTTGGGAAGAACACAAAAGTTCTTCAAGGGACAAAGGGATGAAGACTCAAGCATAAGTTCCGGCAACAATGGACTATAGTTTCTTTGCTCTCAATTCTCTCTTATGCCTTCAATGTACCAAGGGGTTCCTTATATAGCTTTTCAAAGGGGTAATGAAAGGTCGAATTCGAGCAATCTCAAGGCATAGGGAAGGCCAGGAGTCAAATGAGTCAGATCCATGTCAAGGAAAACTCCAAAAGGATTTGGATTATGCACACATCCCGATGTACGCAGTTTTAGTGGTCAAGCCCGCGTATATACACGCTTATAGGTTTAAAAGTCACATGTATCATTTTTTATATGTTTTTAGGGATGATCAAGGAAACATCAAAGGACAAAAAGTATTCCATGGGGTCTAAGAAGTCTGCAGCGGGATAGGGGAAGGCCATACAAAGTGTGATTCACCTGGAGTGGTGAAACCCGCTATAACAGATGCCCCCTAATGTGTGAGATCAGAGGGATCATATGATCGCTGAAATACATTATAAGTCCATCCCAGAAGTGGAGTGATGAAGGATCCCAAATGGAAGACCAGCCACCCAATCAACATAGTACAATAATACAACTCTGCACATAACTACAAATACATATAGAAGTCCCGGATACATAAGAGTACAATGGCCATGAATAGGCATGAAACATGATATCACATATGTGGTCATCGCCACGTACAAAATACATAGATCAGAATCTCCATGATGAAGATATACAAAGGACCATGATCTCCAAAATGGCTGAATATATATAATAGATCAAGATCTCCATAGTGGCTGGAAATGTTTGACATGTACTGGAATCAAGTCACGAGAGCTGAAATATCATGAACACTGGCACGATCAAGGAGGTAGCATATAAGAGATGCCACCAATCTAGAAAGTCTTCTACACAAACCGCTACGAGTACATGTCCTACTATGCGAATAGAGGTGTCGAGGTTGAACATAGTAGTCCATCATCCGATTACCGGTCATTAATGTATACTGTTAATAGACGTGAGATTACCCACTGATAATGAAAATGGGAATCAAGGTACTAGAGTGCAAACTAACAAGTGTGAATAAATGTGTTGAGGTTGAACACTTGAAAGGATCCATCAATCAAGGGACATTGATGTATTCCCAATAAATTGTTGATGGCGAGAGAACCTTCCACTGATGACTGCAAGTCTCAAGGCACTCAAAATGACTCTAGAATCCAATCCCATAATAAATGATCTGAATTCGATGGGATGAAATCTGCTGGAAGGAGGGCATTAAGGCATCCCTCATCATCCAACACGAGGTACTCAGCAAAGCTGTATAATGTGGAAGGACTCGATCATAAGGTGCATGAACTAGTAACTGTACCGAGAATGGCCGACATGCAAAGTCAAGATAACTGAGGAATGGCCGACTTAGGTTTCAACTTCCTTTGAATAAGAGCATAACAATGTATGGTGACTGAATTAAGGTAGCATAGACTCGATATACAAACTGGGAGATCTCTGCGACACAGAAGGCATCGACAGAGGCTCCATAGGGACTGGAAGCTTAACCAATCAGTGGAGATAAACTCAGATAAATGAGTAATGCTCCTAAAGTCAAAATATAACCCAACCAATGGCTATGATATATAGTGCTCTGTTCGAAGGTGATACGACTCGAAAGCTACCAAAGATAACATCTTTCCTTGTCTGGATTTTTGGTTTTTTGATTTTTTTGGACTTTTTCAGTTATTTAAAAGGCTTGAAAAAAGAATAAAATAGATTTATAGTTACAAACTAGGAGGAGATGAGTGTCACAAGGGAAAACAAACTAGTTCCAAGAAGTGGAACATACCTATGCTCAATGCAAGGATACATGTGTAGGATATCGACACTTGGGGGAAAATCCCCTCCTGGTAAAAAAGGGAATCAAGCTGCGAAGGATATAAAAAATGGCTTTGCATGGCTAGAGATGAGACGAGATCGGGATATATGGCTGAAACACAATGTCAGGGGAGCCGGCATAAAGCTCAATAAGGAAAGCAAAGATCATGATAATGAATTCACAACTTGACATGAGGGAGTCCTGAGGGAAAACAGCCAGCATAAGATCAAGAGGAGTATGAGGCTCTTGTGAAATGTCATGGAAATACTATACAATGGACTCCCACACCCTAAAAGAGAAAACATCAGCATGGGCACCAAATGCAAATAAGGCGCTAACTAGGGTACCCATGTAAGGTGAAGTTCTACCACTCATATCATGCCACTTCTAAAGCAGCAAGAAGGTTCCGTCACATAATAGAGTGGGTTCGTACCTAAGGCCATGATGAGATGGTCATAAGGTCATGTAAAATGCAAACGGTGGTGAAACCTAACCTATATGCCTATTTAGACATGATACCTGAGATCGGCATGAACGGGTCAATCCAATGGCTGAAACGACACTGAAAAAGGTCTTTTACATCACCAATTATGTCAAAAACGGTCCAGAATGGTTAGAAAATGTCGAAACTATATAAAAGGGGGTAAAAATTTTCAAATATTTGAAAAATTTCTATAAATAGTAAAAAATATAAATCGTTTGAAACTTTTACCCATTTGAGCTCTGATTTTCAACAGTGAATTCCAGGAGATTCAGCCAGTGGAATTCACTACCGTTTCTTCCAGGTATTTACTCATGCTCTCCTCTTGCATTTTGATATAATTTTTATGAATTTCCATGGTCTAATCAGTTTTCTAGGCCAACCCAAGATGATCACTGCATCCCACACGAAAATCGAGTCTTTTTTCCACGTATAGGGCTGGATATACACAGAAAATGGCCTCGAACCCGTGTACATACGCGGCTGTTTTGAAAACAGTCGCATATGAGGCCACGCATATGTTTTTTCAATAAACTAATGGGCAAATTTCCAATTTTTTGTGCAGGATGGTCCTAGAGTGGAGAGAGTGTGAGCATGGTGAAGTAGAGGAAGCCGTAAGGGCCAACTTAATGGCTCAACAAGCTTTACATGCATGCATACTCTACAAGTTTTGGTGTCTTGGTGGTTTGAGGGACAAACCAAGACTATTACAGATGCTGGTAGGCTATTGGGATCCAGACTCAGATTCCTTTCATCTAGATGGGATTTCCCTCACCATAGAGTTGGAGGACATATACTTTATCACAGGGATTTCTAGATGAGGGGAGGTGGTGAACCTTCGTTCCCGTGGTGGGCCAGGGGGTGGCCTGACTATCGACAAGTACATTGCAGTGTACTATTATCTAGACACCGATAAGGTGGGGAGTTAGGTCCGTACAAATTCTATATAGGTGCTGGGTCTAAAGGCCATATTGTTGACACTGGGCAGGATAGCCAGCTTAGCATCACTCCACTAGGCCTCGTGGCCTCTGATGTTCTATGCAGTGGAGTGTATGAGACCCACTATTTATGACTGGAGTACTACACTACTGAGCAACATGAAACACCATCTCAGTGAGTGTAAGGAAGGAAGGGTACAGAACTTCTGGTTCAGCAGTATTCTGAGCATGTTTTTCTTCAAGCGTGTTCCAGGATTGAGCCCTAGAGTGGAAGTTCCTCTCCACGGGGTTCGAGATCTAGCCCAACGGAATTGGGCAGATGCTATGCGCAGACTGGGGGGTGGTAGGGTGGCCAACCCATATCCAGCTGACTTCTTTCCATGGTGGCGACGATAGATAGTTGCCATCGATGACTACCCCTATGCAGGGATAGATTTCCGAGGGGACCCGGACATGCCGCTACCACCAGGGTCAGCATATGGCGATATAGGTAATGAATCTTGACCCTCACTCTTTTTAAATTTTTTTTTTTGAGTTATTTAATTTTTTTGTGTTTTCTTGATTATATGGAATCAAAAAGACATGTTTTTGCGCGACAATACATAGTGACATCTACCATTTGTGTGCATATGTGGGACCATGGCGGCCAGAGGGCTTCCCTCATCATAGATGGAGGGGAAGAGGAGATGACATCATGGGTGTGGATGTGGAGCGAACGCTCTAGAGAATTCATACCAACTTTGTGAGACTGACTCATAGAGTTCCCATGGCGCAAGTCGAGTACTTGCCTAAGGCCATGTAGTGGAAAGTGGTGGGTGTACCACGTGCATGGGTGCATTTATTTCACTGGCTAGCTAGAGCCATAATGACGTTCCATGATCACAACCCTCCTCCTCCTCCATATGATTAGACACCTAGGAGTGTATACATTTTGTATGATCGTGTATTATATAATGGTGGCTTAAAATCCCCAATTTTGTATCATGACAATATGTATTACCACATTTTTATGTATATATAAAAAGTTTTATGGTGATTGATTTATTTATTTACATGTGTAAAAATTGTGTTTGTGATTAATTTATTGTGAATGAAACAAATGCCAATCTAACACATAGTTAGCATATGAGTCAGCAACTTGATTATTATTTCTTGGAATGTGTATATATGTTATATTGTCAAATTGTTGTTCTAACAATCTCACATGTAAGAACCTTCTCAATAAAATCGGATCTCTAACATGGTACAAAACATTGAGTTGTGACACTACTAACTCCAAATCAAGACATACCTCAAGAGATAGAACGCCATGTAGAATGGCATCCCGTAGAAGCTCAATAACGGCGCTGTATTCGGCAACATTATTGGAAGATGGTTGTAGACATACACCTTCTGAAGACAGTACCTGACCCATAGGAGTATAAATCACCCAAGCAGTAGAGGCTAGTGTTGAGTGTGACGGCTTGCACCATCCACGAATCCTATGTAGGTGGAATATTCCATTGATATCTTCCAAAAGAAATAGAAACTAATCACAAACCTGATCATGATAAGAAAAACGACCTAACTATGCAAAGTTGTACAATAATATACAACAAGTAGCCTTGGCTAAAAATCATGCATAGTATTTCTTAATATAGAGCCCATTTCTAGGCTCCTCCAAGGTTGTCCCTTCGTAATCCACTAACTCATAGGTGCCCTTCTCTAACACATGCTTGAACACGTAAGGATAATGCCACATAGGATTAAATTTCCCTGCCCCCAAGGGTTCTTTCAGTTGATCCCACAAAAGGACCAAGTCTCCTTCACTAAACGCCCTTAGACAGATAGACTTATCGTATTGGGCCTTTACGCGATGCTTATTAACCTCTAGAGCCACCAAGGCATCCTGACACTGCTCATTAAGTTGCTCAAGGTGAACCAAATGCTCCTCCAAAGGTGAAGTGTCTGGTAAGAGTTCCACAGCTAGCTTCAACGAAGGAATCTCACATTCAACTGGAAAGACCAACTCCACTCCATGTACAAGTTGATATGGATAAAAACCAGTGGAAATCTTAACAGCAGTTCGATATGCCCACAAAGCAGGGTATAACATAATGTTCCAATTCATCTTGCTTTGTGTGATGGTTTGTTGGAGAATGGATTTGAGTGATTTATTCACTACCTCTACCTGTCCATTCGCTTGGGGGTAGTAAGAATATGAGTACTCTTGCTTATACCCTAACTTTGATGCCAACTCTTCCATCATATGGTTTTGAAAGTGCGAGCCATGATCAGTGACAAGCTCTTTCAGAATCCTGAACCGAGTAATAATTTGGTTGAATACAAAGTGAGCGGCTGTCTCACCGTCGGATTTTACTGTAGGCATAGCCTCATCCCATTTTGTGAAGTAATCAATAGCAACTATAATGTGATGGTTCCCCCCAGCCGAAGTTGGGTTGCAATCCATAAAATCGAGCCCCCACTTCGTGAAGGGACTGACGGTGATAATGGGATGTAACGGGCCGAGTTTCGAGCGCATATTACGTGTGAACTCCTGGCAAGGGTGGCACCTCTTGACCGCATCAATAAAATCTTTAAATATCGACGGCCATAAATAACTTGCTCTTAAAATATTTTGAGCTGTAGAAAGCCCAGATAAATGACTACCACACGCCCCTCCCTGGCAATCATTCAGCACTACCTCAACCTCCTCATGAGTTAAACAACGTCATAAAATGGAATCTACCCCACGGTGGTACAAAGTATTGTCCACTATGAGCTAGTTCTTAGAGACATGATGTAATCGTCATCGTTCATCTCGCGAGAGGTGAGTAGGGGTATTCAGTGTTTGTAAATATATTATGATATCCCCATACCATGGGTCGAACGTTGAGATTAAGAAGATATGTTCATCAACAAACATATAGTCACAAACCAACTCCTCGGCCTCACTCGGGAAATCTGATATAAGCTCTGCAAAGATTAAATACTTCTTCGATTTTGCCGAAACAAACTCGAGATCAAATTCTTGCAGGATGACAATCCATTTATTATACTTTCCCCCAATCATCCTTCGGGTGAGGACGAATTGAAATGGATTGACATGGGCCACAACCAAGGTTTGGTGAAGGAGAATATAATGTCTCAACCACTGAACCGTATGTACGGTAGCTAAAGCAAGCTTCTCGACATGAGAATAACAAATCTCTGCGTCAATAAGGTTCCGGCTCAGATAATATATGACATTCTCTTGGAGCTCCTCATCCTCTTGAACCAAGACTATACCAATCGTCTCTAAAGATGCAACCACATATAATAAGAAATCACGGCTATAGTCCGAGGGACTAATCATCGGGACCGATGCTAGGGCTTGCTTGAGTGCATCGAAGGAATCCTGGGCTCGCTCATCCCAATCAAAGGGAGTATCTTTCTTCAAGAGGCGCATGAAGCCTCTAGTCAAATTGGCAAAGTTGACAACAAATCTTTGTAAGAAGTTTGCCATGCCTTGCAAACACTGAAGATGATGAATATTTTTTAGGGGAGACAACTGAAGTATTGCCTCAACCTTCAAAGGGTCGACTCTTATACCCTCTTTGGAAACGATCAATCCTAACAAACGACCTGAATTCACGAAAAATATGCACTTATGATGATTTAATATAACAGAATAGTGTCATCATCTTTCGAATACCAATATCAAGTGATAGGGATGACACATTCTCAAACGAGAATGAGCAGCGAGGTCATCCAAAAATACTTCAATAATTGACTTGAGATCGTGGAAGATCAAGGTCATTTCCCGCTGAAATGTAGCTCCGGCATTTTAAGGCTGAAAGGAATTTTTTGATATGAAAACATTCCCCAAGGACAAATAAATGCAGTCTTATGTTGGTCCTCAGGTTTAATTTGTATCTGATTATACCTAGAAAATCCGTCCATGAAGGAGAACACCTCGCTACCCACACACTCATCCAAAATCTGATCAATAAATGGTCTGGGGAAGTTGTCCTTAGGACAGGAACGATTCAAATCGTGGAAATCAGTAGATATGCGGATCGATCCCTGCTTCTTATCCATCGGAATGGGGTTTGAAACCCACTCTGTCAAGGGAACGGGATAGATGAAACCGGCTTTCAACAACTTCTCTATCTCTGCCTTAATGGCGGGTGCTTTCCTAGGATTCACTGCGTGTAAACACTGTCGAACAGGGTTAGCGTTGGGGTAAGTATTAATCTCATGTTCGACAATTCGAGGGTCAATACCTGGTATCTCGTCGTAATATCAAGCAAAAATATCATGGAATTCCTTAAATATCTCGATATATTCCAGAATCTCAGCATGGGAACATTCTGCCCCAATATAGACATTCTCTATGGAGCCAGGATTGCGAGAGATGTTGATAGGAATCATTGAATATATGTTCGCCATGTTTCCATCAGCCATCGGACCAGGAGAGCTTAATGGAACCACAGGACTACCAACTCTCTGACTAAGAACCACCCTAAAATCCTCATGCTCCAAATGGTCAAGATCTAGAAGAAAATATGATCTATGATGGAGTTCCTCCCATGGTGGCTCAACTCCTGACATAGCCTCAATAATCGCTTCATCCGAAGGGAAAACCATATCAAGGTAGTTGTGCACGTGAGATGACTGTACTGCCCATGCTGGAAGCACATAAGGGTACTCCTCCTTTGTCCGTGAAGAGGAAGGACTAGGCCCTGCAGCAGATTCCATATTATCTTGATAAGCAATCATGGCTGCAGGCAACGGCACGTCTGTCACAACGGGCTCACTCAAAGTACTCAGTGCAGGAAGAACCCATGGATCTTCCATATGACTCATGCGAAAAGACACTGATCTTGTAGATGTCGAAGCCTCATCGAAACTAGATCCTACCATGAGGATCGGTGTAGGACAACTAAAGATTCCCATGAGCGATGGGTACATGCCTACACCCACACTCCCAGTTGCCGGCTGAGAATGTTCAACGATCGGGATTGAAGCTCCCAAATATGCAGTAACAGACGGATTCTTGAATGCCATTTGATCAATCGTTACAATCTTCCCATTATGTGGAAAGCATACAACGCGGAACAAGGAAGAAGCAACGACTTGCATGCTGTACATCCAGTTCCTACCCAGCAAGAGATTGTAGTCAAGGGGCACATCAACCACCTCGACCTCTATCACAACGGTCTTCCCTCCCAAATGGACTTTAATGGAAGGAAGGATACCATACAGCCTAAAAGATCTCCCATCAAATGCAGTTAACATGGTCACTGATTTAGACAGCTCAGGAGAACCTAGACCCTTCCAACAGGACAAAGACATCATAGAAACAGCAGTGCCCTCGTCAATTATAGTGCGCTTGATGATCATATTAAGACATTATACATGAACCAAAAGAGACACATAATAGGGCAAGTGAGGCTGAAGTCCTGCGGTTTCAAATTTGATCACCAAGGAAGAATCATCATCGTTCAAACCAAGGGGAGAAAGCAACACCTTCCTTTGCGAAGGACAACTCTGAAGAACTTCCAATGCAGACATCGCACAAGGAGTATGGCCCAAATCCTTGACAACTAAATAGTTCTCGGTGGATCGGGCATTTGGATTATGCCCTAAATGCTTAAGGACTCCCTTAGGAATGTGAGGTGTAGTCTTAGGTTTATCCACAGGTTTCTCAATACACAAAGGCAACCCTGGTGCATTAGGTTCTTTTCCTGGGCTGGGCTGTGACGAACCATAATCTTTCGCACACGTCACAACTTTCGCAGCGCATACCATATTAATGCACCCATGACCACTAGTCTCCAGTGGATCATGTTCATCATCAAACTAGTCATGGGACTTCGAGTTCATATTTTGATTATGCAGTAAAGGGTTAGTTAGCACAGCTAGGCCCTGTTCCAAGAATCTTGAAGCTTCCTCAATACAAGGGCACAAGTAAGTGAGGTGATCGTCCTTACACAACTTGCAAGGGAACTTAACCTTACGTTTAGCTTGCTTGTCCCCCCCAGCATTTCGACCATTCTTGTCATTATTGTTAGCATTATCATTCTTATTCCCACCCTTACGATTATTTTTACCCTTTTTTCTATTCCTTCCAAGCTGCTGGTTACCCTTCTGGTCCGACGATTGCACAGAAATTACATTCACCGTTTGGACGGGCTAAGATGAAGACGTAGCTTATCTCGAAGTAGATTGGTTGATTGACAACTGACCAACTTGTTTTGCAACCGAATCCATAGGTTTCACACTTGCACAACCCATGATGCCATCGGCATGTGGTCCAGGTTTGACTTTGGGATCGAAACTGGAATGAGGAGCATTGGGAATAATCTCATACAACAAACCGGACTGAGCATAGATCAAGTCCAGTTCTTATGCCCTAAAATTGTTTGTTCCTCATTCTGCACTTCGGATGTGGAAACATCCTTTGCTATATACGGTAATAACGATTTGAGGAACCATTCGAGGAGGAATTCCAGTGGTATAAAGGATTTAATTAACCTCTTCCGTCTACCCTACTCTTGAATATGATCAGAAATATATGTGGCTTTATCTTGCTGAAATGTCAACAAGAGTTCAGTACCAACTTCATAGCGCACTGGTAGCTGTAATTGATTGAGAAAATTCATCACAAGGTCATCGAACAAAGCGAAAGCACCCCTAGGTAACTCTATAAACCATTTCGCAACAGGCCCTGTGAGGGTGCGTTGAAATAGTCTCAAATGGACTGAGTCCTGATGTAATGAATTCAAAGAGAACCATAGGTGAAACATAGTAACGTGTTTTCTCGGATCCTCTCCCGATTTTCCCTCGAACTTAGGTATGTCCGAAGGAATCTTGGTAGGGACAGCCGGCCAAGCTGGGTCATGAGCCACAGGATCGTTCATCAGTCTTGATAAGTCAGGAATATTAAGCGTCACGAGGAAAGGGAGCCTAGGATGGTGAGGTTAATGGATCGCTCCCTGATTCATATAGGGTTGAATACCACCATGGCCATGTCCATAGTGTCCTCCTCCCGTATGACCTGTATAGGGCGGCGTGGAAGCACCATAGTGAGGTGGACCTTGACTAGTAGGAGCTACAAATCCATAATTAGGAGAGTAAGCATTTTGTTGATACCCACCTCCATAAGGTCAAGAACCCTGTCCGTGCTGCGTCCCATAATAGGTTCCAAAGGTCATCGCATGCAATTCCCCATGAGACACTCCGTAGGTAGGAAGATACGCTCTGGAAGTAGGAATATACATACCAAAAGTAGGGATATATGCCACAGAAGTAGTAATATGACCTCTAGAAGCATGAACATAGCCTCCCAAAGAAACGGGCGGTATGTAAACTTGAGAGACAATTGGTCTAGTAACCGCAGTACGGACCTGACTCGTAGCCATGTGCTGACTCGAGGGACCACGTGAATACGGTGGAGGGTGAACATTTGAATAACTAGGGATAGAGGATGAAGGGATCTGAGTAATTAAGTAAGTAATACCGCCTATCGTCACTCTTCTAGGGTCTAGTATCCTAATCAGATCGCTAACTCTAGACCTAGGAGGGATATATGATGTAGCTTCCACCACTGGGACGGAAGGTGCAATGTGACTAGTGCTCCCAAACCTCTCCGCATGGTAAGGAATGAGAGTACCCCCAGGCATAGTGTTAGGCTCGAATTCAGATTCGACATGAAATGACAAATCATGTGTAGGGAAACCTGACATAGCATAACTACCATAGCTAGTGCTGGCAGGTTCAAAATGAGTCTCGGCATCCTCCGGCATTCCATACCGGTAATGCGTAAATCGGGAATTAGCCCTAGAGTGAGTAGGTCTATCATGCAAGGCTCCTATCTCAGAAATCACAGGACCTAACTCAACTAAGTCGGGTGAAGGATCATAAGTAGGAGTAAATTCCCCATCATCTACATGAATGGGAGGGGGTGGTTCAGGAATATCCTCTAAACAGTCTCCCATGGTGTGTGAATCAATGTGTGACATAGTCCACCTGGACTATCTAGGTCCCTCTCCCAAAGGAGGAGGAGAAGTAGAAGGCGGAAGTCCTGCTAAGCGACGAGAATGGTGAGGAACCGCACTCGAATCCACAATGACTCAAAAAATAGGAAATACTCTCTATTTACATAAACCCTAGGCCAACTATCATGCACATATCAATCACTAATAAAATCTAAAGCCAAATGCAAGCAAACAAGGGCTAGATAAGTGAGCTCCTGAATGAAGCAGGTATGTCTCGCCTAGGAGAGGATTGAGACTCCCATACACAACAAGTAGAGGTATGTAACCAATTATTGTGGTCCTCAGCTTCAATGCATAAAGAGACTGTGCTGTCTGACCCCAACCTAGCCGGGACACCCGCAGGATAACCCCTGCAAAGTACCCCCTCAATATCCTAGGTAAGGCCACTAAGGTCACCTCAATATAATCAATGCTTAGGCAGATAGTCACAGGCGGGATTGACCGTATGGGCAAGGTAGCAAAGCTCAAAACTCTCGAAAGAGCCCTCAGATACGAATACAATCCTGGAAATATCTCTAGTGCTACTCAGTTATGACTAAGGGTCATCCCAATCAATAATCGCTCACATTGCCTCCTGCTTAACTCCCTTTTGAGAGGAGGATCCTGAGAAACACTGGTTATATCAAGGATTTCACACACTCACCTGGACAGACACATACATGTTGTTGTTTAGTGATCTTGGAGAATTGACTTACAATGAACTATTCCAAGATCCTAAAACCTAATCTTGTTGGTGCACTCTAGAAAAGAAAAGAGTGTAGTTCATTTTAATTTAGCGTTGATTTTAGTTGGCTTTATTACTCAAAAACGGGATATGGTCGTGCAACTAATGGTGTTATGACGCAACAAGAAGTAAAATGCACACCTAACAATCAATGCAAATGCATTGTGTCCATGAAAATAGGGTATGCTACTACGTGAAATGCACAATTTTTCTTCAAATGATGAATGCAAATTTTCCTATATGAAGTCCTAACTAGTACTCCAAAGCAAATCTAGTCCAAGTATAATGCAAAGTGCAAAATGCAATGCATGATGATAAGCAAATGTTTTTGTATTTTTTGAAAATAAAAGAGATGCAAAAAGAAAAAGAATGATTCTACGACCCCTATACTTTGCAAGCACACCCAAACAGCACTCAAGCAAAGCACTAAGGTAAATGAACTCTAATGCACTAATCTCAAACAAAAAAATGAAAATGCCATGACAAGAACCTTCTTAAAAAAGAAAAAATTAGCCTAAAAAAAATGTTTCTAGTCAGGAACAGAGGTCTAAATAGACTCAGGCAGTGCCAAAGGAGACTCAGCAAATATCAGAATTCACCCAACAACCAATTATATTCCACATCAAGGAAAAATCAAGGGTATACGCGACCGTTCGGAGTAACCCACGTGTATACGCGGAAATCGCAGAAGAAATCGCAGAAGAAATCGCATGTATACGTGATTGTAAGTCCAAAACTCACATACGGGAAGAAAAGTGCATAAAATCAAGGCAAACAGACAGGCTGAGACAAACTTCACACCAATCAGACTCTACCAGGCATACATGCCCCTAGACCTGACACAGAAACAAGAGAGAAAGAGAAATTCAAATTCATTGAATGCCGAGAAAACAACCCCTAAAGGACAACTACTAGGAACTCCCCAGCGGAGTCGCCAACTCTATTATGGAGAGAAATTCCTATGGCTTGGGGTACCACAACACACAGCTTGACTCTAGAAATCAATCCTTTCCAATATGCAATAGAAATTAAATGTCTAACACTAAAGGACTAGACCTCGTACCTTATTCTGGACGGTTGAAGTAGATCCCCATTGAGCTTTCCAACTTCAGCTTGAATTGATAGATTACTTCCTCAACAACAAGTAAACAATCCAAGCATTCTATATATCATGGTGTTAGATCTATTCTAGCATATATAATCAATAATGTATAAGCATTTGACATAATCCCATGGATAAAATATACATTCAAACACACATCATTGGACAGGAAAATATATTTCTATTAATATAAATCATAGATTACAAGATACAACCTCTGACGGCATGTCTGCGAACCGGAGAATCTGAATACCCCACTTGGGCCTCCACCACTTCAATCCTCCATCTCTCGATAGCAAGCTCACAAGCAAAAGGCAAGCTTGGGAAGAACACAAAAGTGCTCCAAGAGACAAAGGGATGCAGACTCAAGCATAATTTCCGGCAACAATGGACTATAGTTTTTTTGCTCTCAATTCTCTCTTATTCCTTCAATGTACCAAGGGGTTCCTTATATATCTTTTCAAAGGGGTAATGAAAGGTCGAATCTGAGTGATCTCAAGGCATAGGGAAGGCCAAGAGTCAAATGAGTCGGATCCATGTCAAGGAAAACTCCAAAAGGATTTGGATTATGCACACATCCCAATGTATGTTGTTTTAGTGGTCAAACCCGTGTATATACATGCTTATAGGTTTAAAAGTCATGTATATCATTTTTCATATGTTTTTAGGGATGATCAAGGAAACATCAAAGGACAAAAAGTGTTCCATGGGGTCTAAGGAGTCTGCAGTGGGATAGGGGAAGGCCATACAAAGTGTGATTCACCTAGAGTGGTGAAATCCGCTATAACATCACTTGGTTCCCTTCTTCATCCAAACAAGTATAAGTTTTATTATGAAAATCCAAAACTACATGGTGTGCATCCAAACAATCCATGCCAATCAATACATCATATGACCCCAAGGGTATGATGTTGAAGTCTTCCAAGGTTTTCATTCCATTCATTTCTAAAGGACACACTTTTACAAATTCAGTGATTTTCCTCTAGCTGTACTAGACTTGTTGTTTCAAGTTTACTTTTCTTTAAATGAAATTTCTCAACAAGATTAGGTGAAATGAAACTATTTCTAGCTCCTGAATAAATCAAAATAGTTATTGATTTATTAGCAATCTTACATGCTACTTCAATCATTTGGGATTGGTGGTCATCTTCCCTCCCATCTACGGCTACATAGATCCTTTGAACACTCCCACCTACATCTCCAACATTTGAAAACTCTTGAATGTTGTGAAGGTTATTTTTCTTACATGGGAACTGACTGGCAAAGTGATTTTCCTTTCATATCCAACATTACACATGTGGTATTTTCCCTAATGGATCTTCCTTTCACTATCCTTGTTGGTAAGAATTACTGTTTCTGAACTTTGAAGGATGGAAACATTTCTTTCTCTGCTCTTTCTTGTTATTCTTCATATCCTTCCAATTCTTCTGATATGGGGCCTTGTTCTTATTTTGTTCATATAAGTTTTTTACCTTCTAGATGGCATCCTTAAGGTTCATTGGTCTATCATACTAGATTTTATCTCTATAATATTCAGGAAGGCCACTTAGGAACCTGTTAATTTTTAACTTTTCATCTTTGATGAAGTTTGCATAGTTCAAAATTTCTAGAAACATTTTCTCATAGGCCTCCATAATCATGCTTCCCAACTTAATCTCAAAGAATTCCTCCATGTTCTTGTCATAGTAGTGCTTAGAGAGGTACTCTTTCTGAAAGTATTTCTTAAACTTCCTCCAATATATTTTTTCTTCATCGATGTCTTTCAACTTAACCAGTTCATCCAACCAGATAGATGCTTTACCTTGCAGATGGTAAATGGCTACTCTTGCCTCCATATTAGGCGTATACTGATGCAATTGGAATAATTTCCTAATTCCTGTAACCCATGCTTCAAAATTTTATCATTTCTTTACTTCTCCATCAAAATTTGGGGCCTTGATTCTTCTCAACTCTACTACTTTTTATTCTACGTAAACCTCCTCTTCTTGTATCGCACTGGAGATCTTCCGGGGCTACTCTGTGTACTGCTAGGTGCATACCCCTTATTTCTCTCTAAGTGATAAGGTCTCCTTGAAGATTATATAGACCTCACATAACCTATTTTATGACTCTTTTCATTGGATATTTGGATGGTATTCAGTGATTTTAGATCATTCATAATTTGCTCCTAGATATGAATTATTCTTTCATTATCCTCTCTACACTTTGTCATTGAATCCTCCAATATTAGTGGTTCATTCCTCATCTTATGTCTAGTTGACCTTCTTCCCTCAACAAACTCCTCTTTGGGACTATATGGTCTCCGTCCTTCCTCAATATCCCTCCCCAAACTCCGACTTCCTATTGTTCAATACTTAGCCTTCACAGGTTTGATTAAAATATCAATTGTAGTAATCACACCACTTTCTCAATCAATCACTGGGAACTGCAATGTGTTCATTAATAACATTCTTTTAGTAGACTACACATTATTATAAGTTCATTATCATTAAAAAAAAACTTTTCTTCTTGTTTATAAAGTAACTAGGCAACATTTCTAAGTTAAAATCTACATAGTTGGACAAGGGGCAGGGTAGAAATCCTTCCAATATTTCTCCTTACTGGATGAAATTCATGTCCATACCCATCCCAATATAACAATTTAATTAATAAACTCACATGTGAAATTATATTAAGGTGCATGCATCCAAGCTATCTAATGCAAGTGCATGCTTACAAGGTGACTTGAAACTTTGTAGAAGGCTCAACAACCGCAGTGTTGAAACCTTAAGCTCTAATACCACTTGTGATGTCCCTGAACCTTGAGATAAGGCGAAAAGTGCTAAAATTAAGACTAAATTAAGTTTAGGAACAATGGATATAGATAAATTACTATTGATCTAACTAACCATTCACCAAATAAATTAAAACTTTTAATTCTAGAGATTGAAACTAAAGTTGTGACACTTAATTATTTAATTAAGCCACTTAATTAAATAATTAATTGTAACACTCAATTAATAATTTCCTAATTGCAATCCAAAGTTAATAATTTAAACAAGAACATCAATAGTGCATGATAAACATCATAATCAGTGTGAATAGCTAATTTATGTATTTTTGGTTTGTTTGATAGCATAGTTTATAAATAATCAAGTATTGATGCCATTGATTATTTGCAAATTAATCTACTTTTTTCGGTGTTGTTATGTGTGTGCTGTTAGTGAGAACAAACATTAATAAAAACCACATATGATGGAACATCCATATGCTGAAATATACAGCCGCACCGAAACCATAGAAAACAAAGAACACCGGCTGCAACTTCAGCCCTCAAAATCGGCTCCCGATGACTGTCCCCTACAGTCTACTCTCACTAATAAAAATCAGATCATATGGCTGCCACCCTCCATCCATAAATTTATTTTACATATAGAATACATCACTCATCCTCAGATCTACAACTAAGAAAAAATATGCAAACAAATGACTTACAATCAAATGACAGGTGCGCTCATCATGGCACCAGAAAACTGTCAGACCAAAACAAACATATCTTGGTCATCCAGAAAGCTTTTTCAACGAAACGAAAGGTGTTTTTCACTAGAAATGATGCTACATATGAAATTTAATAGATATCACAACACATAAATTATAAAATATTTTCAAACCAAATCATATGGTTGCGCCCCTCTCAAAACAATAGAGCCAAAATTACAGTTTTTTATTAGGAGGAAGAAGAATAGAAAGAAGGTAACGAGAAGAGAAAATCAATTCCATATTATATGAGATTCATCCTTTCTCAATGAATATCCTGAAATTAAATACATGAACACTCAAACAACCAATCATCCATCATTGCACATATACCAAATAAAATAATGTAATGAAAAGATAACATAACATAACTACTTATCTCAAAATATGGGCAATTGGCTGCAGCAGGACAACTTTCCTCCCAGCCGTAGACACCGTCAAGACTTCCTCACTTGAACAGGTCACCCCCTGAGATGAGACCATGGATCCACGGGTAGTTTCTTACTTAGTCTCACTACTCTCGAAACTACCTCTTCTGAGAGACACAATGCTTCCCACTACTACTTTCTTGTCCATCTCCACTTCCTATGGGATGTGACCTAGCTCACCACTCCCATTTCCTGCATTTATGTGTGAGAACCTAGACTAGTAGAGTGATAGAATGTAAGAAAAGTGAAACAAATATACTCACTCTCAATAATATCAATATTCCAACAGGGTTAGATAACATAAGTCAGATGGTCCAAAGCTGAATATTAACTTCCACAAGAATATGGAATATGAATTTATAGCATAAGGAGGACAAATATAACCCAAATTGATCAACTAAAATTATATAGAGGTAAGGTTTAAAATTCATCATGGAGAATTAACTTGAATTAGTGGAGTGGTGGCTTAGTGAAAAGATTCCCTTCCCGAATTAACACCATGAGGAGGAGTTACCCAAAAACTAAGGAGTGGAGCCATGAAGAGAACATGGAGGCACACTAATGCATAAAATGGGTTTCAAAACATCAAGGAGGTCGAAATAGATGAGAGAGGGCATCCAATAGGGTCATCAATATCATGTAACCACAAAAATAGGCTCATCAATGCATGGTGTAAGAGTGGAAGATAGAAAATAGCTTACAACCCCTAAAAACTAGGAAAAGGGCTCATAAATGACCATAAACACATAAATGTGAGAGAATATTTTCTCAATGAGGGTTCCCTGGGAAATAGGGGCCCACTAAGGTGTGAATGATATGCAATATTAACTCTATAGTCCATAAGTATTGATAATAGAGTTCGTTGTATAAGGTTTGGGTGACCAACACTATTAATCTCAGCAAGGTGCAAATATGAATTGGGATGGACAAAGTTAAGTCAAGAATAAGTTATAACATGTTAAGGATGTCCCCATTCCCCCTAACTTTGTGGAATCGATGGTCCCCCATACTCATTTAGTTTCCTTTACTGAGCCAATTGTTTATTTAATCAATCATTCACAACATTCAAAGATAGTAGAGATTCTAGTAATAACATTAACATTAATAATAGCACCAAAGTACAATGTCTTGTCATCAAACATTAATAATAAGTCCTTAATTAAATTAATCATGAAAGGGAGCAAAATTCCACAATCATATAAAATAGCATAAGTCCATAATGCAAGAGAACATAAGTCACATGAAGGATCATAAGTTTGGGGATTAGCAACTGGGGTATTACAAATATGATATGAGGTGTTGGATCCTTTCCACCAGTTCTATGGTGGGTTGTTACCACATTGTTATGGTTTACATAAAACATGGGGCTAGGTGCTTAGACCTTGGTCCAACCCCTTTTTCGAAATAGAATAGAGTTCAACTTCAAATAGTAGATAAGACTATAGAGTGTTAAGAAACACCGATGAGAATCCTGGATAGGACAATAGTGTGGATACTTTGGTGGAGGTAGAGTTCAAGGGTTCAATTCCCCTTGAACACCATATTTTTGGTAAAAAGAATACCTGGATGGACAACCGAACTGCCATGTGGAAGAATACGATTGGCCCATTTGGCTTCCACTTATGCGTTCAACCTACCACTTGTCATCTCGTAACATGTCCACATCACCTACCAACTCAACACTACCAAATGGACTACAATATTCCATGTGGCACTCTGTGAATGTGACACATTAGTGCCATAAATACCATGTGTCTCCCTTACAGTGATTTTACGTGGCGCCACCTTTTGTGAAATTTTACCTATTTTGTTGAAAGTTTAGAACGTAATATCTTTCACGTCCAGAGTCCATTTGAGGAAAAAAAAATGTCGTCGAAAATCGCTTATCGAAAGATACACAGATGCAATATTAAGTTTTCAATTTGAATACTTTAATTTTGATCAATATTAGATATAATCCTAAATTATTTAAGTAATAAATACAAAGATATATATAACCTTGGTTGGTGATTAGAATATAAACAAGATAGGGAAAAGAGATGGTGAGTTAAATACTATATGTACTTATGAATGTTACATTAGATATGGAATCTTAAAGTCATCACTTAAGGAATTCTAGTAAGGACATGTTGGAGCCTCGAAAATCGCAGGTAACAACAGTAGGGATTCTCCCAAATAAATGTTCCCAATTATCTTGTTATTGTTTGGTATGGGGAATTCGTCCGGTTTATAGTCTGGCTACCGTAAGTCGAGTAACGATTAAAGTGTTTTACTGGTTACGGCCCGGTCCATCGTGTATATTTTTTTAGTTTTTTTTTAATATTTAAGTATGATGTGCAAATTCCTAACTAAATGAAGGCGATAGAGATAACGAGGAGGGTCACAATGTGATGCCGAGGTTCTTACCTCTCATCTTACCTCTCTCGCTTCTAAATCACAAAACAAAGAGAAACTAAATAAGACTCACTAACTTATCCCTAGGGAACAAAACTGTAATTAATGGTGAGTAATGTATTATATTGCATGCATAAAGAAAATCATAGATAGTTGTTAACATTATTGAACACATGAATATCAATAGAAAGATGAACAACAAGATAGCTTATCATTAATTAAAACATTCATTAATCAATGTGGAATTTTCACAAAAATAAACAGGAGCACATTCATAACATGAAAGAATTCAATAGGTTCGAACGATCTCACAGTTCATGGAAACAAGCTGAAAAAAGAAATAGTTCACATCCAACCAACCCATGGAAAACATTTGAAACTCCACAAAACTTTCTCTAGATGAAAACATATAACTCTTTATTGTAAAATGAATTAGTTCTTCTTACAATAAACTTCCTCGATATAGTCTAAAAAAAGGTCCTTTTCTATCTAAAACTCTCCTATACTTATACAAAAAGAAAAAAACTCTTGGGATACCCCTCTTTTCCTCTTAAGGTTCCCCAACCTTTCCTTTACAAAACATTGTCCTGTAGCTTGTGCACAAAAATTAATATAATATATTACATTATTAATCAATATTCCCAATACATTTCACAAGGAAGGCCCAACATGCTCGCTTGTGAACGTTTTCCATGCATTAGTATCTGCTACTATGCTTTCAAACCCAGAAAGTTCAAGGAATCGAATGTTAATTTCATACTTGGTAGCTTGGGTCTTCACATCCTCTATTCTAGCAGGAATCAGGTGCATCTGGTCCTCCAATAAGTGTATGCTCATGGCTACATGTGCTACTTCATTTTTTAATATTCATTCATCCAAATCCTTGACATAGTGGATTGCTTGTTCATCCTCATTGTATCTATCCTGTAAATGCTTTAAAAACAGTTCATGTTTAGGTAGGACCTCCAATATTTTCTCAGCAGAAGTCTGACACCAATTATATGTGAAGAGCACTCTCCTGTAGAATTTGGCACAAGCTGTCTTTGTATTCTTCACTGTTTTCTTAAATTCTTCTGCGATATTACTGGTGAATTCCGTTAACTCATATTATTGCTTCAATGTTTTCTGATATTTGATGGATAGGTCTATGGGAGATTCTTTATTGGTTTCTACCCAAACCATTCTTCCCTTGCTTTTGTTTGGTATCTACTTTTTTCTTAGTTCTCTTAACAATTCTCTTCTTTTCTTTGTCATAGAATATAGTATTAAAATCAGGTATTTCCCCCCCTTCGGTACGCATGAAAGGAATCAAATCAAATTCAAAAGTTGAAACTTCTCCTAACATACTACCAGAAGGGACAACAAGCTCCAAGAGATCAAGATTAGACTGTCCTTGTTCTCAATCTATAGGATCTTGTCCTTCTTGTACATCAACTTGCTCTATGGGCTGCTTTTCCTTTTGGGGTTCTGTTAACCTAAAGCCCTCACTTTCTGCCTATTTCTTCTTTATCTCAACTTCCTCTTTTCTTTTCTTTTCTTCTTCTTCAATCCTCAACCAATTATCTGCTTCTTGTACCAATCTGCTAGCATCTTCTTCTCTTTTCTTGGTCTCTTCCTCTTCTAGCTTCTTATATTTTTCTATAGTCTTGCCTTTTCTACCCACAGTTGTTATATTTTGCTTGAACCTTTTCTTAAGGGCTGTTATGTTTTTGGCATTGCGGAACATCTCCTCATCTTTGTCCCAAAATTTAGTGTACTCAAAATGAATTCCAGCTTCTTTGTAGTAATTAGCTACTTTTTTCTGGGAATCATTTCTATGAAAGTTCATTTCTCCAAAGAAAAAATATTCTAATTCTTTAACAATTTATGTTTCCTGCTTTACCCTTGAAAACTTATAGCTTCCAATGAAGAATGGTACTACAAGGTACACTCACTTTTTATGTTCAAACAAAAAATTTCCTACTCCATCAATGTACAACTGTCTGACAGCCTCCTTGTGGAGTACATAATTTGTAGCATATTTTGGGAGCAGAGAAGGAGCTCTCGATCCACCATACATCCTCACATACAATCCATCCTCTGTCAGATAATAACTCCTAAATTCTTGTATGACCTTAAATTCTTCCTCGGACATGCAATTACATTTTGTTAGGAAAATCAGAGTATATAGGGGCATAATGAAATGCTCACAAATCTCCCTATAGTAACTATAATAATTATGAGCCCAAAGCAATTTATAAGCTGTGTATACTGGGGTTCTGTCCTTCTCCCAATTGCACTTTAAAGTGGGGAAAGTGTGAGTGCACAATATGCAATCAATTATAATAGAACTCATATAGAATTCAGATTTCTTCTAGGATACCCCTCCCAAGGCTGCACTTATACATGATGAAAGACTATTTGACGCTATACTAGCCCAGTTGAAGATAGTTCCTTGTGTGGCAACAAAAAAGATGACCAGTATCAAACCAATCTTAAAACGTTTTCCATTTTCTCTACCAAAAATCTCATTAAGCATCAAATCAATAAATATGTAAGGAGCACAGAGAGTTGAGCTATCATATTATCCCAAAGGTCTGGTTCTGAAATTATTCCCTGGGATCATCATCCTCTTTACCGTCTCTACCAGGTCCAGACCTACCTCCTTTAACCAACTTTCCATTATATAGGCCTGTGGTCAGGGTAGATGGTATGCCATAGACACATAGTAAGGGATGTATGCAACATATCCTTGATTTGCAGTATTTTCTAATATCATTCTCATCATATTTTCCCTGGGCAGAATCCAACCTATTACTTTTGAGCAGAGAAACAATTCAGGCCTAGTAGCCACTTTCATCAAAGCTAACTTTTCAATGTTAGCATAAATTTTTCATTTCTTCAAACCCAACATCAGGGACATTCTGGTTTGAGATCATTCTAAAAATTTCTCCCCCTTTGTAATCTAGTTCTACTCTAGTAGTGGATTTAGTGTCCTCATAGATGATTTCTATCTTGGTTATTACTTCTACCTCAGGCTCCTCTTCAGCCACCAGGGATTTCTTCGTCTGTCTCTTTGGGATGTTGCTATAATGGAAATCGACTTGCAACAATCATGTAACATGTTTTAGTCTAACTAACTCTAGCCATTGATATAGTAATAAACAAGAAAATATACAGATCTATTCACCTCTTCGACATGCATGCTGGTAAATTAGGTTAAACACAGTCTTTCAAATGAGTGATTTAAAACAGAAAAATCGATAACAATGCTGCCTCCTCAACTTTCCCAAGCTTTACTTGTCTCAAAACCCTATTCTAGAAATTATTCTTCATCTCATACAGATATTTTGATTCGTATTAAGCTTATTCTACTGCTACATCTCAACAAACTCTCAAAATTTCTCATTTTCATCGTACTTCTTAAACCACTGCACAAACTCTTCTTTCAAACAACCCTAGTCAACTGAATAGCCTCCTGAATCCCACGTGAAACTATGGCTGTAGGGAAAATGGATTCTTAACCTTTGGGTGACCATAAAATTTCCAAGAATAGGGTGATGCAGACGGGGAAACGCATGTCTCCACCATACACTAAAACCTCACGCAAGAAATCTAGGCGCATACATAATGCTTGATGGCAGACAGAGTCCCCCTCCCATGAAATGAAAACTCAAGCAACGAGCTATGCCCTTAATGAGGTAAAATATTCACAAGAAAAATGCAAGGAGGCAAAAAACCCTAAACTCTACGTGGAAAACCTAACCTCCATGCAAAAAACCTAACCTCCACCTAAGACGGTTCAATCAGTAAAAAACACTACCCAAAAGAGAGAATCACGGGTAACCTTCCTTGAAATGTCGACGTGGACAACCTGTATGGGAAAAGCTTTCCATAGGTGCAGAGGAGGACAAAACAGGTCTTGCTAGCGCTGTGCACACCTTCTCCGGATGATTTTGACAGTGCAAAATTTGACAAATCACAAGGAAAATTACAAGTCATATGGTAACATATATATATATATACCTATGACTAGGTGGGAAACCATTGGCAGGAACACATTAAAACCATCGGAAAAATAGTCTCGAGGATATTTGCAATAGTGGGATTGAAAAGAACTATAGACCTGGCACTATATTGTTCAAACAATATTGGATGTCGGAAGCACTACTCACTATTTTTGGAACCAATTGCTACTAGCCTTTTGCAATGCCGGCTATAGAATGCTCTAATACCCCGATGATTTCTTTGGGAAACGAGTATCGGCTACCGAAAAAGTCAAGCTCTTTCGAATCAACAAAGAGAAGGTAAAGCTTTCGGCTCACTTTAGGACTAACCCTGCCAAAAGTCGGGCGAGACAAACACTACAACTCTGGCTTGTTTCGGTCAAACAACTCGACAGTGGGAAAAAATATTCGGATATCGGAAACAAAAAGGTGAAGGAACATCCGATTCACTAGAAACGTCATGTACTAAGGAGCTAGAAATTCAGAAAAAAAAAGTCTGAGAGGTTGAAAAAACTTACTTCTATGCATCGACAAAGGTTTCCAAAGGCTTCTGATAGACCACTCGGCAAGCTAGATGACTCCACTTCTGCAACGTCGGAAGGCTAGTCCACTATGCTTCTGATATCAGAATAATAGTTGGCTAATAATTTGATAGGAAAAGTAAAAAGACCAAGTTTTTTAAAGGAATTTTCTGAACTCAGGGCAACTTTGGCAATAATAAAATACTCCTAGGATAGTTTTAAGAAAAACAAATAAAAATGGGGGCCCTAAAATTGAAAATTTTTGGGGAAATAGTTGCAGCTGCAACAATTGGCGACTACCTGGTGAACAAAGATCTTTGAACAATTTACTCTTTGATCAATAGGCTACTCTGATGGTACCACTTTACTAGATTTCTTCAAGATATCTAAATTCCCAAATGTAATATTTATTCACTTTAATCATTGATTATAGTCCAAGTTAAGGAAAAAAGGGGAACCATGATTTCAAAGTCTGGATAACTCTTTCGAGGCCAAGAGCATGAGTTTAATTTTACCTCTGTCTTTGGGTAGTTTCCAACTCCAACACCACAGGATCGTAACATATGGTAAACTGATATATTCATTTGTTCCTCATTCCCATTCCATTTCGCACTTTTTTGTGCTTTTGGACTTTTGTCCCCTTTTGAGTCCTCCTGTTTGCCTTCTTTTTGAATTTTAATTTAGGCTCCTCTATCCATAGTGTCCTTTTGTGTGAGAAATATTTTAATTTCAACTCACGGACAGAGAAGAAATTTTCCAATCTCATTCATACTGATGTGATTTAATACGTGTTTTCATACACATTTCTTTTTTAGGAGATTTTGACTCTCATTAACCTTTTGGATTTCAATTCATGGCATGGGATTATTTAAATATAATACACTATTTACCTTGCTTCCTTTCCATGGGTCTTTTTTTGTTACCCCCTAGAACAGTTTTTAAATGTGAGATGAATGGAGCCTCAAAATAGTACTCTAGACTTTACTATCCTGAGTTATTTCACAAGGATTAAGTAGGACTTCAATGTGTTCATAACCATTTAGAAAATCTACTAAACTTGAAGAAGTTATTTCAAACATTATATGAATCAATATTAGGAAGTCTTGTATTCAAAGATTTCGGTTAATCCATAATTATGATGAACTCCATACAACCAAAAGTCGTGATGTTTTATTGACCATAAGAAAAACAAAAAATTTACAATCAATCAAACTCTAAGAAAATAAAGAAAGCAACTAAAAATACTCTAAAGTAAGCAGCAAACCAAACGTTTATTTATGTCCAAGAAAAAAAAATCAAAATGATCAAGAAAAATAAGGCGTGAGAACTAAACCATTTACTGGTATGTTCTCTTCCCACCCCTGTAAGTCCTGCAACTTGTAAGTCAAGGGGCCTATCTTTGCTACAATTTGAAAATGGCCTACCCATAAATGTTGAAACTTAGTGTGCTTTCCCTTATCATTGTGTGGGTGGTCCCAATTAAGAACCAGATCTCCTACTTTGAACTCTTTGTTCTCAGCTTTGTCCTTGTCAAACCAATGCTTCACTATTTATTGTTGATGCTTAAACCTTTCCTAGGCTTTGGACCTAGACTCTTCTGACTTCAAGATATTATAGATTCGGATTTGTAGAATTTCATTATCAGTACCCCTGGACTCTTGGGCTATTATGAAATATGGAAATAGAATAGTTGGAGGGAAGACAATTTATTTTCCATAAACAAGAGTGTATGGTGACACACCTAAGGAATTCTTTGGTGTGAATATATCAACCCAGAGAGCATTAGGTAAAGCTAAATGCCAGCTCCTTTGATTTTCTATCACTGTTTTCTTTAGAATTCTAATCATATTTTTTTGTGGATTCTGCCAAATCATTTCCTTGTGGGTAATAATTTGCAGAATAATGCAACTTAATTCCTCTTTCATTAGCAAATGCAGTTAATCTAATAGAAGAAAAATAAGAAGCATTATAAAAAAACAGGGAAATTGGAACCCAAAGCTTGGTCATAATGTGGTTCTGTAAGAAATATATAACTTCATCTTCGTTTAATTTTCGTAATGGAATAGCCTCGACCCATATCATGAATTAATCAGTTGCTGTTAGAATATACTTATGTTGTAATGAGGAGTTTGGATTAATTTCTCCATTAACATCGATTCCCCATTGTTCAAATGGTTATGATATAATTACTGGTTTTAATGGTCCTGCTGCTTTGGTGTGTCTTCCAACACATCTCTGAAAAGCATCACATTTTCTAACATGAGCATGAGCATCCTTAAACAATGTAGGCCAGTAATATCCAGCTCTGGGAATCTTATGGGCTGTTGTGTCTCCAAAAAAGTGACCTCCAATAGGTCCATCATGCAATTCTGCTATGACCTTCTTTGCATCTTCTTGTTCCAAGCACCTGATAAAGATTCCATCGTAGTTATTTCTGAACAGTACTCCATCAATGATCTGATATAAAGCTAATTTCACATGTAATGCTCTTCTTTTCTTGGGACTCCAATGCTCCGACAAATACCCTTCTTGGAGATAATGGACTAGATCCCTATACCAGGAGTCTGGAGATGTAAATAGAGGACATACATCCACCATAAGTAGTTCAGCTTCATTATCCTAGCTTCTTTCTTCATTGTTTTGACCTTCAGTCATTAGTTTACAAAGTCCTTGTCCTTTAACTATGGCTACTGGTTTGAACTCAAGATCGTATTCTTGTTAAGCAGTCACCAAGTTTCCTCTTCTTTCTCCTAATTCCTTTTGTACAAAAAGAGATCGTACGACTAGGTGTGGAACTATTAGTTTGGTGGGATTCTTAAGTATATATGGCCTGAATTGTTTTACCTCTTTAAAACCTACATAAGCTTGTTTGTCAATGCTATATAATTCAATTCATCCCCTTGCAGATCAGTGCTCAAAAATGATTTGGGGTACTCATCTCCCCCATCTTCTTTTTGTGTAAGCATAGTTGTTAATGAATCATCAGATGAAAAAGTTTACAGAGGAAAATCCTTTTCAAAATTTGGAATTTTGAGTGATGGTGCATGAGAAACATATGTTTTTATCTTGCTAAATGCATTCTTCTCCAAATCCGTCCATTTGAACTGCACACTCTATTTAACCATTTGCTGCAAAGGTTTGACGATTTGAGCAAATTCTGATATAGACCTTCACACAAAGTTGATTGTCCCCATAAAATATTGCATACCCTTTTTATTATGGGGTAAAGGGATATGTTCTATGGCTCAAATCATCTTCCGGTCTATGGAGATCCCTTTCTTAGAAATGACATGACCCAATATCTTTCCTTCTGTGACTACAAACACACATCTCTTGCGATTTAGTGAAATACCATATTTTCGGTAATGCTCGAAAATATGTTTAAAATGAAATGCACGCTCTTCTCTCTTTTTCAAAAATATTGTATCATTGTCTAGATAAAACACAACACTATGGCCAATCAGACCACAGAAATCTATATCCATGGCCCTCTGGAATGTAGCTCCAGCATTGATAAGTCCAAAGGGCATCCTCCTATATGCAAAAGTTCCCCACTTGGTTCTGAAAGTGGTTTTAAGCTTGTCTTCTTCTACTACTAATACTTAATTATAACCGGAGAATCCATCTAATAATGAAAACAATTTAGAGCCTAAAACCATCTATAGTATTTTCTCCATGGGTGGGACAGGATAATTATCTTTATCTGATGCACGATTAAGATTTCTGAAATCTACGCAAAGTCTGATTTCTCTGGAATTTTTCCGTACTGGTACCAAATTAGAAACCCATTCCAAATGTATGAATTTAAATATTATTTTAGCATCCAACAGCTTTTTTAACTCACTTTGAATTAAAGGTTCCAGCTTAAGATGCATCTTTCTCAAAGGCTGTTGGTAAGGCTTGATTCCAACTTTGATTGGGATAACATGTTGTATGATATTTGTGTCATAAGTTTTGAGATCTTCATAGGTCCAAGAAAACACATCCCTGTACTACTTGAATAAACTAATGAACTTACTCCTTTCTCCTAGAGTATAAGAATTCCCCAAATTTACATATTTGGGTTCAGCTTCAGTCCCTAAATTTATTAGCTCGAATTGTAAAGATGAGTTATGAGTCTTGACATTCACTGGCTTTCTAAAATTGTTATCTAAATCAAACATTTGTTCCAAGTTCCTAACTCCTTTTGGAATAAATTTCCAGAACTTTAATTATGCTTGATGTTCTTCATCATCTATTATTGCTCCTTTGAAAGTATCATCATTCATCAAACACTCCAAGATTTGCTGATCATTGTAAAAAACCCTTAGATTTGTGATGTTATCTGAACAGAAGGCCTGAAAAGTAATTCAATAGAGCATTTATTATTTGAAGGTACTAATCTTGCAGCTGAGGTAGCTAATAAATTAGCTGCTGCATTTTTTAATCTAGGAATTGACACAATATTGAGTGCATGAAAATTTATCAGCAACTCCCAAACTTCATTTTGGTAAGCTTTCAAATGGGGTGAAATGCAATGTATTTTGTTTCGAATTTGCTTAACAACGATTTCAGAATCTCCATATACTTTCAGATTTTTTATTTTCAATTCTATTACTTTTTTAAGTCCCTGAACTAGCGCTTCATATTCAGCTGTGTTATTTGTGCATTCGAATTCTAACCTACATGAAAGAAAATGTTTATTTTTTTCTGGATCAATTAGGACACATCCAACCCCTAATCCCTCCAATGTTTTAGAATGATCGAAATAAAGAATCCAAAAATTCCTACTTCTACTGAATTTGAATTATGAACTACATCTGAAACTAAATCAACTATGTTATAGTCAATCTCATCATCCCATGAAAATCGAAGGAGATCAGGCTGGATATCAGGTATACTGTTGGCTTCTTGAACTTGGTAATTTCCCGGTTCTAGTTCAATGAAATAGTTTCCCAACAAATAGTTTACTGGTTCATTTTTTCCTTCTAACTGAGTCACATTATATTTCATTTGAGGCTCTCTTAACAATTTTATCTGATTTTGACATCATTTAAAAGGCAACCACAAATGTGACCAATCTAATGCAAGATATCCTTTTAACCTTGCTGACCAGTCTCGGCTCAAAAACCAAACCATAAGCATCTGGTAGGTATGCTTCTACAATGTCGATGTATTGACATACCCTCTCATCTACAGATAAACGAATCATAACATCCTCCATTTATCCTATTACTTTTACTGTTGTTATGTCTAATTGAAGAACTTGCCAAGTGGATTGTTTAGGTTGACCATTGATTTGCTTGCAGATGTTATACCAAAATCCTGTCATCACGATGTGATAAGATCCTTGACTTACATATTTTTCTTTAATCCCAACACTTGGAGAGAAAACCCATGTTGTTTTTCAATCTTTCATAAAAATACTTAGCACCACGCTTTCCCTGTTAACCATGACTAGTACCTTGCTTGCACTGCCTATATCTTGTTTACCATAAGTGGTGCCACCGCTTATAGCCTTTGGTTCATAAGTGTTTTTAACCTGAACCGCTCTGTCAGAAGAGGCAAAATGCGGTACCCTGGGTAAAATGGGAAAAAAGAGAGGTTTCTTGAGGCTTCTAGATCATAAGCATCGTGTCCTCTCTTATCCCTAACATTGTGGGTCAGTTGAGCTCGATATTTTCCATCATAGGATCTTGGAGGCCACCTCATCCAAAAATCTCTCAACCATTCCTATCCATTGAGCCTTATAAATACAAGCTCATGTCCATGGTTGAGGGGGGGACTATAGAGGTATTGTTATGCTGTTGGACTGACCACTTGGCCCAAGCCATTTGAGAGCATAGACAGTAAAGTTGGAGCTTATGGGGATCAATTGTTGGTTTCATGGAGATGCATGTCAACACTAAGGCTTAATTGGTTGTAAAATTCTCCATTCATCTTAATGCAAAGCTAATTTCCATCCCACATTACTGTTGTTTTGATTTCGCATGTAAATGTTGTTAGATTCCTTAGTCACTAACATGGATCAGTGGATTATGTTCTGGTAGCTTTGATGTGTTTGTGTGTTTAATTTGATTGTAGGTACATAGGTTTACTATCGAAGCGGCATTCCAGGTATCTATGACATCCAGGGAGGGTCTTCATCCTTTGTTGGTCATTTGTTCTGGATCTGAACCATTCAAACCAGAGGAATAGCTTCTGTCTGAAGAAGGTGAAATATTCCTGCTCGCCAATCTGGTGACTCTGCTAGGGAGTGAATATATGTATCAGTTGATCTGATCTTCCTCTATTCTTCAACTCTTGTCCAAATCCAGGCTCCTTCTCCAACTCTCTTCAGTCAGATCTGCTATCTGACTCAGTGGATTTTGGTTCAAAACTTCCAGATATTTCTAGATTTGAATTATTCTAACCTTTTATGGTCTTTTTTATTCTCAATCTATCAATTTTTACCTAGATCTAGTCTTTTTCTAACTTGATCTATCATTCTCCTTGATGTTTTTCATTTACACAGGGAACCGCCCTTATGCAGTTGGTGAGAAGTGGTGCCACCACCTGAACTTAGTTAGCAGCACACGGTGCCACCGCCCGAGTCCTGTTGGTGAGAAGCGATGTTGGTCTAGAACCACTCTGTGAAGACCTGTGCAACGCGGTGCCAGGTAGGCATCATTCCAAGACCTCTTTTTTCTCATCTTTTTCAAAAATTTAAGTTGATTTGCTTTTATCCTTGCACTGTCAGGCTTGTGTGTTAGAATCTGATGCTTGTGGTTTGGAATTTTATGGTAAATATTGGTTTGATTGGAAAATTCAAAAGCTAGTTTAGGCTTATTGATTGTTCATTCACTTTTGTGCTTGTTGGTTATGTTTATGAAAGGAATTCTTGTTTTTTTAAAAGCTTAGGGTGTTAGTAAAATCTCTTTTCTTGTTTGCATAGAGAATTTATTTTTCTTCCTTTAAAAAAGAAAATTTTTGACTGAGATTAGGTTATCATCATTGAGCATTGGACATCGGATCTCTGATTGGATTTATAAGATTTCAGGCTCTTTATGTTCTTTTGTCTCTTATGCATTTAGTACTATCTCATCAAGATAAAAATATGGTAGTTTTAATTTAGATTTACCTATGTTTTAAGAAAAATTGAAAATATAGTGCATATACATGTAGTGTGCTTCTTGTTTTTCTTTTAGGAAAAGATATTCTTCCCCTTCTTATTCCTTTCAGAAAGGAGAAATCGGTTTGGAAAGTGCTGCTTGTCTTTGATTTTGTGTTCAAGATTGTAGTTTGAAAATATTTTTTGGTTCTTAAACAAAAAGAAAATACTCTCTTTCCCTCCCATAGGTAGGCATACTGAATGGTAAAGTGAAATATTTGCATACGCAAATTTCATGGTTTTACTTTTTCTGTCAAAACACCATGCATTCACCTAACCATCCACTTTAAAATTAACAGTAGTTATAGGTTAAAATTTACATAGAAATTGGAGTGATAGGTTAGAGATGTGTTCAAGCATCGTTAAGCATAGGAGATGTCATTATTTTTCCATATTACATCCCAGGACTCGTGCGGTTCTTCCATGTACCATCGGTATATCGAATGGCCTTTCATGTATCCTTGAGGTATATAGAAAGGTACTTCATGTAATCGATTGTATATTGGAAGGCCTCTTGTGTATGGTTATGCATTAAACAACACTACTACTGATTCGAGCTCCCACGTACCTAGAGTATATTGGGAGACCCCACTAGGATACCTTATCCATCTGAGAAAATCCCTTTGGTCATCTTGCTTGGATCCATACACTGAAAACAACATTTAGGGAGATTACTACGCATGTACCCTAGAGGTATATCGTGAGTGGCACCTTCTTGACAATCTTGGTGAGAGACTTGACTATTTAAACTCCTCTTGTCATTTTAAGTGTGCCTGTTTGACCTATAGCTTGTGTAGGGAAATTTTTTGGTGTGTTTTCTAGTTTTTCAGACCCTAGGTTAGATGGGAACTGTACAAACTGGCTGAGTTAAGATAGTCCAGAAGAGTATGGGGCTTGCCACCCGATTTTATTCCCGGTTCAGGAGAAAATCCAATGGAAACTATCGACCAAGGAGCTGCTACCACCTCCCATGTGGGAGATAATGTGGTTACAGAAAGTGGAGGACCATATTCTTCACGCTCGCCTCCCTTGGTCCAACAAACTTCTTGGGAGAACACCTCATTCCATTCTCCCATAGAAGGTCATGTTGATGATACTACCCATCCGGATTATGGTTCCAATGCTCCATTTTGGGATACCTCTATAGGACAAGCCATTGCCTCATTTGGCACCCGTTTAAACTCTCCTTGAGAAGTTTCTCTAGATGAAGAAGAACATAGACAATACCATGCAACCATTCTCCATGCTCGGGAGATTGAAAGAAAAATAGATGACATATTGGGCACATCACCATCATGTTCCACAACTGTTCCTATGGGATACCATTCACTTGTCGATTCTATGAGGCCCATTGAATCGATTATAGATTGCAAAGTAACACCACACAACCCAAGTCAATCTACTAACCCCACCACCTCCCATGTTATGTATGTTCCCAATCTTCCCAGGTATTCTGCACCTGGGACCCAACCTTCAATTCCTGAGTCGTCATTACCTTCTAGTGCCAGGGGGAAACCCCTGGCACGACCTATGTTATCTGGCACTGAAATTTTACCTATTCAAGGACAGACCTCTAATATAGAACCATCTACAGTTTATGTCCCTCCCACCCATACTAATGTGGTTAATCCCCCATCTAGTTTAGGTCATCCCTTGGGGGAAAAACCTGCAACCATTTAATCTTCTGGAGGTTATGGTTATCAAATACCTGTAGGAAATATTAATTGTTCATCCAATCCTACAGGAATTCCTTATGCTAGAATTCCATACCCTGGTAATACTTTCACGCCATGGGGGTAGCCTAACTGGTCTTATATGCCAGCTATGGGGGGGATACCCATACATACTGCAGGAGGTGGCAGAGGGCTGCCTCATGGTGGTCCTCCCCTTGAGGGTCCAAATGGACTTGGAGGGCCTAGTGGATTTCTTCCTTATGGTCCTAATGGTCTTGGTGGCCCTGGGGGGCCTGGTGGCTTTCCCCCTAATGGCCCTAGAGGGTCTGGTGGCCCTCCTCCTAGTGTTTCTAGAGGCTATGGAGGTTTAACTCCTAGTTGCCCTGGACGTCGTAGTGGTCCCAATGGTCCTGGTGGTCCCGAGGGTCTTAACGGTCCTCCTCCCAGAGGTCCTGGTGGTCCTAACGGTCCTGATCCTGGAAATCAACCCCCTGCGAGTAGATTTTCTATTAGTTCTTCCTCACAACAACCTATCTATTAGTCCACTTATGGTCCTACAGGTAATTATATGCCATATCAATATTACCAGTATGTGCAACCTAACCATCAGTTACCATTCCTATTAACTTTGGATTTACCTGACTTATCCAAGTTGATTAATGACCCCATTCGACACAATCCCTTATGGCCTCCCATTCCACTAAAGTTACCATTAGACATCCCAAAGTTCGACGGAAATCAGGGAGACGATCCGAAAAACCATGTCATGACATTCCATTTGTGGTGTTCTTCAAACTCCCTCATAGATGATTCAGTTCGGTTACAACTCTTTTAGTGAACTTTGACCGGTACAACCGCGAAGTGGTACATTGAACTCCCATAACATTCGTTTATGGATTTTGGATCATTAGAAACCGTGTTTATTACACACTTTTAGCTCCCTATCCATTATGAAATGGGGACTGATCTCTTAACCTCTGTGTGACATAACACCTCCATCCACATATCCGATCATATCCATGAATGGAGAAAATGAAGAAGGCTTACTAAGGCCCCTATTCTGGATTAGTTATTAGCTGATTGGTTTACCAAATCTTTGTTGCCTCCAATTTCCCAAGATGTGGCTATGGGCGGTATCATTATTGAAGAGCAGGCTATTAGTCAAGCCCAGTATCTAGGCTTGGTCTATTCCCAGTCTGGAACTCTTTATGACTTGATTCCTCAAGATCCTCACCCAAGCACTGATCCTGCCAAGCCACCAGCAGAAGTACCTATTGATGGGATCATCAATTCAATCCATTCCCCATCAGTAGCAAAACTTTCCAAGCAACCCCAGACTACCACCCCTACTCCTTCAACTCCTAAGGTTTCCATAGAGGTCAATTATATTCAAAGTACTCAAACCTCAAGAAATAATAAAAATAAGGGTAAAAATAAGAATAAAAAACCCAGAAACCAACTGGAGAATCCAATACCAACCAAGAGTGATAACGATAAAGGGAAACGAAAGGAAAAATATCCATGTTTGCTATGCAAAGATGACCATTTCTCAAAAGAGTGTCCCCGTCGGGACAAAATCTCCCAATTTCGGAAGTCAAATCTCGCACCTGCAGTACTCACGGATCCTTTTCCCTCTCAACAACAACTGATAGACCACATGTCTAATTAGGGTAACTCTAATTCATCAGAAGAAATTCATATGATGTCCTCAGATACCATTAATCTGCAAAATCGAAGCTAGAATTATGACAAACCCACAGACAAGAAAGAAGATCATTCTTCTTTAGGAAAATCTCCCTCCACTAGTTCTCCTGAATCCTCGTCCACTGTCCCCCTATCCATCGAGAAGCTTACTCTCGACATGATTTTGTATCCGCATAAGAGTACTCTTTGGAAGGCTACGATTAACCCTAATGCCCGAGCTACTCAATTTTATAATGTAGTTGAAGATCTCGCTCATGCACCTTGTGCAATGTCTACCTTAGAAGTACTCCAAAGTTGTCCTACACAGCGCAAAAACTTGTTAACAACATTAGGATATTTAGACCTGGATAATACTAATTTGATTCATTTCAATGTTGAGAACTATAAGTCTAGGTTACCTCATAAACTTGCTTTTCAGATCATTACGAAAGTGGTTGGAAAGAAAGTTTTTTGAACGGTACTAGATGAAGGAGCTTCGACCTCAGTTTTGTCTCTGTCTTGTTGGAAATATCTTGGCTCTCCTGAGCTTGTAACATCACCTACAATTCTCAAGGCCTTTAACGGATGGGGTTTCCAGCCCCATGGTCTCATATCAGCCCTAGCGGTCAAGCTTGGGGCAAAACCGTTTCCATTCAGGTAGAAGTGGTAGATGCCCCGTTGGATTACAACCTCCTTCTAGGAAGAAATTGGTTCTATGCCATGACTGTTGTTGATTTAATAGTATTTCGATCAGTCCAATTTCCACATCTAGGGAGAATTGTTACCATTGACCAGCTCGATTTCTGGACACTGAATGTTACTACCTCCATGGCTAATAACATCCCCATGTTAGGCCAGTCCCCTCCTCCTTACCAGTCAATTGGGGTAGGCATGTTGAAGAATTCATCCCTTATGGGGCTTTTTCCATCCACTCCTCCTAACATGGATACCGCGACAGTCCACATGATCCCCTCATTTGATTGTGAGCCTAAGGGTAAACAAGTTGTTGAGTCCACCTCGTTGAGTTAACACGAAGCAATGTATGACACCATTCAAACTTTTTTCGATGATCACACTGATGACCTTCATCTAGTGGCTTCAGAACCTTACCATTTACCGTACTAGTTAGGACCTTCTCTTCCTATTCTATATTATCTCTTTGATACATTTCCTTTCGATGAGTCCATCGTGGAGATCATGAATACGGATGAGTCCATTTGGGAGGATCACCATCATAGATCCATGTTCCTCCCCAACACTATTCTGGTTAACCATGATTATACATCCTTGTTTCCTACTAATATTGTCAATGTACCCCAAAGTCCCATATTGTTGCAAGACATAGAATCTGAATGAAAGCTTTGCAACATTACTCAGACAAATCCGATTAACAGATCAGCCAATCCTGATACCATCGAGCATGTTCATGTTGGGTAGAACTGCTTGACAGATGAATCTGAAGCATACAAGGCACTTTTCAAACAATTCCATGATATTTTTTCCTAGTACTATGAAGATATTTCAGGGATTGACCCATCCATTGTGTTCCATGAGATTAAAACCTATCCCATGGCCAAACCTGTCAGGCAAAAACTAAGCAAGTCCATCCTCGGAAGGCTGCAGCTATTCAAGCTTAAATTGAGAAAATTCTCAAAGATGGGTTTATTTATCTGGTACCCTTGATGGAATGGGTATCGAATATTGTTCTTTTCAATAAAAAGTAGGGCACTATTAGAGTCTGTATCTATTTTAGGGATTTGAATAAAGCTTGTCCCAAGGACAACTTTCCTACTCCACACATCTATCAAATTATTGACAACTTTGCTGGAAGTGTCATCTTCTCATTTATGCATGGCTTCTCCAGCTATAATCAGATTGAGATATTACCCACCGATCAGCACAAGACAGAATTCATTTTCCCATGGGGAACCTTTGCATATAAGAAGTTACCTTTTGGCTTGAAAAATGATGGAGCCACATTCCAGCATGCGATGTTCTATGCATTTCATGATATTAAACATATTGTTGAACCATACCTTGATGACCTCCCTGCTCATTCACAACGATGGGAGGACCACCCTGGTCATCTTGGAGAGATATTCCTGAGATGGCGTCATTATAATATACGGCTCAATCCACATCAATGTGTTTTCTACGTTGAAATGGGACATCTGCTAGGTTTTGTGGTCTCCAAAGATGGCATCCAATTTGATCCTTTGAAAATTGCCACAATTTTAGATCTACCAGCCGCAACTAATCTTCTTGAACTCCAAAGTTTGCAACGGAAGGCAAAATTTCTCCGCAGTTTCGTGTGAAATTTCATAGAGAAAACACATGGTTATATGCGTCTCCTCAAGAAGAACACCCCATTTTTCTGCGATGACCAATCCCAATGTGCCTTTGATAATCTTAAACATGCTTTGACTCATTCACCCATGATACACCCCCCGAGTTATTCAAAAGACTTTCTCCTCTATATTGCTACCTCCGCTACTACCATCGCTATGGTTTTGGTGCAGGAAAATCGCAACGGTCAGGAGCATGTGATTTACTACACTAGTAAGAATCTTATAGATTCCAAAACTCACTATTCATGTGTGGAAAAGTTAGCATTAGCCACGGTCATTGTTGTACAAAAATTTCATCACTACATTTTTCTTCGCACAACCACCATATTACATCCTGACTCGTCAGGTGCTCGGGGGAAAGTACTCCCGATGGATAGTCATACCTTAGGAGTTTGATGTAGAATTTTCCAAAGCCACATCAAAGAAATCCTTAGTATTTTCCGAGCTCATGTGTGACCTTCCTTGTGCTTCAATGGAATCTAAGCCCAGTGATTCATTTCTGGATGAATTTTTGTCCCTAATTAGCACTACCGATCCATGGTATGGAGATTTTCTTATTTATCTCCAAACACAACAATTTCACCTGCACTTATCTCACGATGATCGTCGCCGTATCTGTCACCATGCAAAATACCACCTCATCCTGAATGATACCTTGTATAGACGTGGGATTGATTCTATTCTCCGGAGATGCCTCACCCATGAGGAGGATGAACATGTGTTGAATGATTGCCACTCTGGAGCATGTGGAGGTCATTTATTTGGAATGGCTACAGCCCAAAAAATCCTCATTGCTAGCTATTTCTGGCCTTTCGTCTTCAAAGACTATCATGAGGCTGTTAAGAAATGCACACCTTGTCAACACTTTTATCCCAAAAAGTGCACTCATCCTGCTCCGCTATACCCCGTCATTGTTGTTGGCTAATTTTCCAAATGGGGGATTGACTTTATGCATTGTAAGCCTGCCTCATCCAGGGGGCATGGTTACATCATCGTAATCATTGACTATTTCACAAAATGGGCTAAGGCCATGCCTACATATGCAGAAGATGGTAAGACTGCCACTCTCTTCCTATTCAATCATATTATAGCTAGATTTGGAGTCTCACAGTCCATCATTACTGATCACGGATCACATTTCTGTAATCAAATGATCGAGGAACTAAGTTCCAAGCTAGGTTTTCGCCATGAAAACTCTACGCCATATTATCCACAAGCTAATGGTCAAGTAGAGGCCATTAATTTTTTTTTAAAAACTATGTTTCATCGAATGGTTGGAGATCATAAACCCAACTGGCACCACGTTCTTTTCTCCGCTCTTTTGTCTTATCGAACTTTGGTGAAAATAGCCACTGGTTTCACGCATTCCCAACTTGTCTATGGACTCAAAGTTGTCTTACCAATTCAGTGTCAAACTTCTCTTTGACATTTCCACAGAGGAAGAAATATTTTTGTACTTGAATAGCCTTGATGAGACTCGAAGAGATGCTTCCTTGGCTAATGAGGCACATAGAAAACACGTCAAGGTGCAATCCGTCCAACCTCGTGCCTTTAACGAGGGTGACCTAGTTTTGAATTACGACCAAAGATATGACAAACTAGGAAAGGGTAAGTTTGAATCCATGTGGTACAAACCTTTTTTTATTTCTAAGGTTTTAGAGAAAGGATCCTATGAGTTCGTTGAGTATGATGGAATCCCTTTGGGGCAACCTTGCAATGGGTTGTACCTAGAAAAGTACTATGCCTAGATCTTTCTTGGATAGTATCTTGTATATATGTATATTGCTTGGCTTTCATTGTGCTTTTAGTATTTTCAATATGGTTTTGAGTTTAGTGTTTGCATCTGTTTATAAAATGTTTTGGTCATGCAGATGGCTTTCTATGGCTTTTCTGATGGTGCTTTCTACCACACCTTGAATCTTGCCTCAGCTACTTGGGTCCTCTATTCCTTGGCTGAAGATTTAGTCAGTTTAGGAGCGGTTTGTATAGGTCCCGCTACTAATAACATCACCGAGTATCAAGCAATCATCGGTATTCTGACTAAAGCTACCTCCCAAGATGTTTGCAATCTGGTAGTCTTGATGGACTCACAACTTGTGGTTTATCATCTGAACCATGTCTATGCCATTAGAAACCCTGTGCTTCTTCGTCTCTTCCGAAGGGTACGTTTGTCAGAAAGATCATTTGAAACCATCACTTATAGGAATATCCCTAGGGAACATAATGTATTTGTTGACTCATTAGCTAATTACATCCTATATTGGCATATTTCCAATTCATGACATTGAAATCAAACATGGCCTATTGTAAATAAACATTTAAAGACACATAAAACTCATGTAAAATACATTCACAATTTGAGACATATAAACACCAAGTAAAAGTCTGTATATATATATGAACAAGTTTACAAAAAGTAGGTCCTGAGACCTCATTTGAAGCACGTAGGATTTCAGGAAAAAATCACCATACAAAATCCTGAAGCTGCCATCTTTCAGTAGATATCTCATACACTAGTGATGCTCGTGGTAGCACATCACCGCCCGGGCTACTCTATGTAGAAGCCTACTGAATCGACCCGATACTCCCACTGTAGGTCTCTGATACCTTAGAGGGAGGTCATCAATGCAAGCATCTGGTATATCCAAGGTAAACCTCTCTAGGTTTTCCTCTAACTCCCTGGTGATATCATCGCCTTGTGGTACAAAGTGGTCCCCAGCTTTCCTATCCAATGGAGAAGATCCCCCGGGTCGGGTTGCTCCAACTTCTACATGAGAATATCCAGTTTTTGTTACTTAACATAAAAAGTATAAAACATCAAAAAACAGAAAAAAATTTCATCCATTTTAGGGTTGTTTGCTTCTTACCGATGTCACCCCACTGTCCGCCAGGTGGGAGCGGTAGGTCAGGATCTCCACTGAAGTCTGTGACTACATAAGCATAATCCTCCACCATGAGGATCTAATATTGGAGCCATCTGAAGAATGGGTAACCAAACTTCACCTTTCCCCAGTCTGCTCCTGTACGAGCCATAATCTAGACCCACCTTAGCATATGGGGTCCCATGCTCTTAGCTCTGTGAAGACCACTTGCGGTCTCATCTGTGGTACCCGCTCGAAGAAGAAGCAGGATAAAATGGAACCAAATTCAAACTACATTAGTTCTCCCTAACGACACTTAGTCAACTAATATTTGAATATCGAAAGCATGGCTTCCACCCAGTTGAACACCGTAGGTGCCATGTCCTCTATGGCATATACCATGTGTGCCCTAGAATCCTGGTGCACACCTTGACTCCCATCCACCCTCTGCATAGTAAATAGGACAGTTCGTAGAGGCCCATCTGTCACTACTCTCATGGGGATTTTCTTCCCCAATGTCCTCATCCCTGGGACACAGTGATGGTCTATCAACTATCCTATGGTAATATCCCCTCCCTGGGAACCTATCAGCGAGATGGGGGCACCCTGTATTGAGAGACTAGTCAAGAATTAGATGTCCTCTACCTCCACTATCAGAATATGGCGCCAACCTCAAAGTAATGCTACTCCGGATTCCACATCTGAAGTATGTGCTCCACAACCGCTCATGTGATACCATGCTAGGGGTCCCAAAAAATTTAGGAGCCCACAGTCTCGTAATGCATCTATACAACCCGCATTTCTTTCTGCAAAAGTGTCATCGTTGTCATGTTGTCTTTCTTTCCACATCACCATGTTTGAGTAAGAAAAAACTACCATAAACAATCATAGCACACATTAGAATCATCTCTAATCATTTAAATTCAAAAGAATGATGTATTTTTTCTTGTGCTATCATTTTGAAATCTCCACGGCAGGCACCACCTGTGCACCATTGGAGACAGGTGGTGCCATCGCCTGTCAGCCTTGTTCTAAGCGCAGTTCTAGTGAGGTACCATGTATCCTACAAGGAGTATGTGCGATGACCATTTCCATGGTTTTAGGGCTTTGCATACAAGCCCAAAACCCCATCAAAACTCAAAATGAAGACTATGAAAAGAAAGAGTATGGTTTTAGCTATTACCTAGAACTGACGGCGCTCAAATCCGACTATGGGAACTTCCAGTATCAACAGCTGAAGATCTGGCTAGGAAAGTGCTCCAAATGCTCTCCACTATGGGTAAATAGTAAAATGATTTGATTTTTTACTATTTACATGACTTATATAGGCATTTTTGGGTTTGATATACTATAGTTTTGATTTAAAATCATTTTTTTCTCGAAATTTGTCTATCATAATCCCTTAATGTCAGTCATGAGCACATTTAACACTTGTTTTTTGAGTCAATTACAGGATAGAAGAACCATAGCAAAAAGCTTTGGGAATTTGTTTATGACTTTTTCGTACTTCCATAAAATGGAAAAATTCGATGAGCGTTTGTTATGACACTTTGATCACGCTCCTTAAACCCAGTATCAAAGGTTCGAGTCCGTTTCTGATTCTTTCCAGGCTCGTAAAAACCAACATTGTGTAAAGAAACCTTATGGATTCCTCTTTAAACTCTTTTTAGGCTCCCTAAATATGAAAAGATAGTCGAGCGATATTGTCTTCTTCACGCTTGTTAAAGCATTCGAAGAGTCATCTTTCTGATGGTAGGTTATCTCTTTTACGGTTCGGATAGACTATTTACAAAAAAGGAACACTCCAGCAAATCATGACTGGAAGAGTTCTCTAAGGTATGATTTTACACTTTTTTGGGCCTTACGGACTAAATCATATGAAAAAGGACCCCTTTGGAGTCTTCTTTCGTAATCGTTCAGACTCTCTAAACATGAACGATACTGAGTTTTCTTTCATTGGACGCGTTAAATTAAACATTGAAAGACCCATTTTGGGAATGAACCCCTCATCTCTCAGGTTCGTAAAACATATGAGTTTGGACTTGTCTTCAGACAAGCTACACCGAGTGTTTGTTACCCTCTTTTAACTCATAAAACCTAAAAGAGGCAATCATCGATCATGATGGGGAAAATGGGAAGGGAATCATTTTGCAAATAAATGGCAGTATTTTGTCATTACCTTTTAACATGGCACTTGTCTGCATATCATGTCAGTCAATTGGGTATTCAGCTGACCTTCATGATGATCCACTTTCATGAGTCATGCCACTCCTTTGAGTCTTTCAAAAGAATGCATTGTCCACTTTTGCATTGTGTGTTTGTCCCGTCCAGTCATGCTGCCAAGTCTTTTTGTCATGCCACCCAATGTTCAAAGGGAATTTGAATAATTTTTACCTCTGTAGTCAAAACAGTCTCTATGTCAGTACTTTTTGAGTCAGTCCTATGGTTACTACATTCACATCATTCTAGAACTATTTTCCAAGTTTAGTTTCATCGATGTGGGAATCATCATGGTCCTCCTTCGACGAGACTATCCCCATCAACATCAGCTCATCATCTGGGAAATATTCTTAGAAACAAAAAATTAGTACCTTGAGATCTGTATGCCTTAATGATAGATTCTCTCGCTCTCGACATAGGTTCACATCATTGACATTTGATCGATAGAATCGACTGGGTGTTTGACATCAGGAAAACTATTCACACTTAGTATATTGTACTAGGGTACCTTGGGAATCATTGACATCAATGGTGATCTCCGTCGCACTTGTTAATGGTTCACATCATTGGCTGGTAATCAAGTGGTTTCTACCATGTTCAACTTTAGATCATTGTAATCACATGGATGAAATCGTACTTTGTGGAAGACGAGACAAAGACCCTGGGTATTTGTTTAAAGTGCTCATTGCTTTTCCCCAGGTTGCGATGGAGTTTTGTGTATCTAACATGGATCCACATTTGTATGGTCGTGGTTATGCTCAAATTTGTGTCTATATGACATAGATCTACGTTGAATGACTGGTATCTATGTCTAAGTTTGAGTCCTCTATCACATGGATCTATGCTATATTCTAGTAGCCATGCTTGTTTATTCCTCCCATGGATCTGCCTTGTATTGGTCTGCAGCCATGAGTTGGTTACTTGTGTCTATGATTCAAAAATATTGATGTACTATGGATGCTTACTTGAAGACATGCTCTGATCGAGCCGACATTTTCACCCCGTAGCAACGACTTGTTCTCTCAAAGCTCTCGTTTATCGTATCCCTCTAGGACTCATGCTTTGGGGGGCATTCTGTTATACCAAAATCCTATCACCACCATGTGATAAGATCCATGACTTACATATTTTCCTTTAATCCCAGTACTTGGAGAGAAAACCCATGTTGTTTGTCAATATTTCATAAAAATACTTAGCACCGTGCTTTTCATGTTAACTATGAGTGGTACCTTGCTCACACCACTTGTATCTTGTTTACCATAAGTGGTGCCACCACTTATGGCCTTTGGTCCATAAGAGTTTTTAACCTGAACCACTCTATCATAAGAGGCAAAAGGAGGTACCTTGGGTAAAATGGGAAAAAAGAGAGGTTTCTCAAGGCTTCTAGATCACGAGCCTCGTGTACTCTCTTATCCCTAACATTGTGGGTCAGTTGAGCTGGAGATCCCCCATCATAGGATCTTGGAGGCCACCTCATCCACAAATCTCTCAACTGTTCCTATCCATTGAGCCTTATAAATACAAGCTCATTTCCATGGTTGAGGGGGGAACGATAGAGGTATTGTTATGTTGTTGGATTGACCACTTGGCCCAAGCCATTTGAGAGCATAGAGAGTAAAGTTGGATCTTATGGGGATGAAGTGTTGGTTTCATGGAGTTGCATGTCAACACCAAGGATTAATTGGTTGTAAACTTCTCCATTCATCTTAATGCAAAGCTAATTTCCATCCCACGTTACTGTTTTTTTGATTTCGCATGTAAATGTTGTTAGATTCCTTAGTCACTAACATGGATCAGTAGATTATGTTTTGGTATCTTTGATGTGTTTATGTGTTTAAGCTGATTGCAGGTACACAGGTTTACTATCGAAGTGGTATTCCAGGTATCTATGACATCCAGGGAGGGTCTTCATCCTTTGTCAGTCATTTGTTCTGGATCTGAACCATTTAGACTAGAGGAATAGCTTCTATCCACAGAAGGTGAAATATTCCTTCTTACAGCAGACTGAAGGTGGCATAACATTGACTGATTCTCCTGAGTCCACTAAATAGTTATGCACATTATAGTTGAAAATTTCAAATGTTAGGAGAAATGCTGGAGTTTTATACCTAGATTTTTCTCCTAAAATTGCCTCACCAATCTCTTCCTCAAGTTGGTTGTCACTGGGAGGCTCCTCTTCTGGTGTCTCAAGTGCTTTTAAAAGCTTCTCCTTTTGCTGGTAAATTGCACATTTCAAACAATGAGATATTTACTTTAGCCTTTTTAATGTCTTCCACAACATCATATCCCATCTCATGTTCTTTGAGATTCTTCTTGACATTGTCAGTTTTACTTTCAGTAGGCCTTACAGGTGTGTTGACTTTCTTAGGATCCTGACTTGAAATGACAAACTCAGGTATTTTAATAGTCAAAGTGTTCTTCTTTATCTTCTTCATGTTCTCTTGAAGTTTCTTAATCTTTGGAAGTATTGAATTATCTTCTTTTAACTCATTCTGACTTCTTGTTGTTACATTAGTTTCTAGTGTTTCTTCTTGCATCGAAAAGTATTCATCTTCCATATTAAACATAGAAACACAGTCCCATAAAACTAAGGTATCTTCCTCTTGTTTTTCTGTAGGATCATGATCTTTTTCTTTCTCCTCACCAGTTTCTTTCAATTTGGAGGCCAATAATTGATTCATTATTAATGTAATAGAATTAATCCATTGTGGGTGATTCTTCTCAGAATGAGGCTGCTGATGAAAGGTACAAAAATTGTTCATGCCTACATCAGTTAAATTCATTGTTGAAGGATTGTGTGGAGGAGGTTTAGGTTGACTGTTGTCTTCCCTTTTTTTATAATAAGGCTTATATGGTCTATGAGCCTCTTTTTCCTTCTCTAAATCTATCACCCTGTTTGATAATTTCTGCATCATCTTCACCAACCCTTGAAAATCCTGTGATCGCTCATCCTTAGGCTTAGTCAACAATAAATGTTTCTTGTTTCCAAAAGTCTTCTCTTCTAACTGTGTGGGATAGTTCTCTATACTCTCCATCTTTGCCTCTACCTTCTTATATTATTCATAGGTTTCTACTAATGTGGGTCTAACCGATCTCTTGGCAAACATAGATAGATTAGGCTCGAGATCTGAGGTATAATATTCAATTAGGGAATTTTCATATGGTTTGTCAACTGCACTAAAATTGTTTAGGTAAGCAGCAAACCTTTGAGTGAAGTTATGCACTCTTTCCTTCTTTTCCTTCTTCAGAGCACATAACCCTTTCATTAAAGTTGCATGAGTTTTCTGGACTGTGTATTTTGTTCTAAACAATCTCTCAAAAGTATTCCAATTTGTGATTGAATTTGCAGGTAGGGAAAAATACCATGAGGCTTCTTTTCCTTTTAGGGTGCGAGGAAACAATATACAGACCACATATTCATGCTCTCTAGCTCATAGTCCCTCTAAAGCCACTAGTACAAAAGCGCGGATTTTTCCATGGAGGTTTTCCACGTTTCTTACTTTTTGGTGTAAAATGGGAAGCAACAGGAATGAGGCGTCGTTGTATCCACGCCTAGCCGTCGTTGTATCCACGCAGGGACTCTTATCCGTCGCTGTATCCATGCCTAAATCCTTGGATGTCGCTGTATCCACGGCTATCCGTCGCTATAGCGACGGCACCGTCTTTTGTTGACTTTTTACAAATAAGAGGTTTGATCTTCTTTTTGTTTTCGTTTTCGTGGGCGGGTGGATTAATACTTATAGTTATGGAGGACGAGGAGGAGGAATCAGAGGGAGGAAGATTTCGAGGCGGCTGTTTTTGGAAATCGATAATAATATTTAGCAAGGTGTTCTCATGCAAATCTGCGTATTCGATCTAGCATCATCGCACCAACGAGCTAGGGTTTAACCGTTGTCCCCATTTACATCTACTTGGAGGTCCCTCCATGGTCAGCCCCGACCTCTGTAAATGCCCAGCAATAATAACTATCTGTTGATGTTGTAAGCAATTGCAGTGAAAAGGAAGAGGGAGTAACACGCAGGAGGATTTGGAGCCCATGGAGAGTTGTGAAAGATTTGATTTCATGGTTTGTAGTGATGAGAGAGGCGTTTGGGACTCCATTCCTGGTCATGGTGATGATTGTTTATGGTGTAAGTCAAGGCTATGGAGGGAAAATGAAGCGCCTTGCCACTAATTATTATTGGAAAGATGTTCTGAAGATGCAGCCTGACTCTACACAAGCATTCACGGTAACCCATTTCGTTTCTTCTTGTATTCACTATGTTTTTTTATTTTTCATGGCAACCCACTTCTTCTTATAATCATAGTGCTCGTCATTTTTCATGGTAGCCCACATCTTTTTCTTCAATCTGCTCTTCATTTTTCAAGTACAAACACCTTGCTTGCTTCATTATAGATGGTTGTCAAACCCCGCAGCTCTCAAACGCAATTTAAATAAGTTCATGAAGCAGAATCTATAAACGACAGCTGATAAATTGCATTTTGACAACCTCGAGCTTGGCTTACTAGCTACTGTTAATTCCCCCCACTCCCCCCAAAAAGAATTTCCTCTCATTAGGATTTCCACATCTTGGACCATGGCTTGCCCATACTCACAAATACTATAAAAATAGTGTTAGACAATTTCTAACAAACGGTTGGTTAATATGATAGATTAAATCTAGTTATTATTATATTTTTTCAATTTTGTTGGTTTTTTAATAGTTTTGCCAATTCCGAAGATGGCTTTGGGCTGCAAGTTCCCCTGAGCTGATGTGACAGCATCCTTTTTCACTCCTGTACCCTACTAGCCTCACATAGAGGTACATCTATTCTTTGTGGGTTGATGTGATAGCGCCCTCCCTCACTTTGGTACCTGTGTCGCTTAGATGTATGCATGCTTTATGGGTTGATCTGATAGCATCCTCCTTCACACTGTTACTAATATCATTTAAAGTTACCTGTGTGTTTTGTGGGTTGATGTCATATTATCCTTCCTCACTCCAGTACTAATATCACTTAGAGATGCTTGTGTGCATTGTGGGCTAATGTGATAACATTCTTTTTCACTCTGGTACCGCTATCACTAGATTTTCCTTTGTGGGTTGATGTGATAGTATCGTTCCTCGCTATGGTACTAAAATCACTTAGAGGTGTCTGCGAGCCTTGTGGATTGATGTGATAGCATCCTCTCTCACTCTGATACTAACATTACTTAGAGGTTCCTATGTGCTTTGTGGAACCCCTTGCTTGTGATTCTTGTCTTTGCGATGCCTTCTAAAATACACGATTATTACATCACAATGGCATATCACTTGTTGAAGAATTCACAGAATCATGCCACATTGATATGGCTATTTCAACCTAATGCTAAATATAAACTTTTTACAATAAGAGCATTCATTTAGATTTTTTTCTTCCTAACCACTCCCCTGGCCATAGTTGGGTTTCTTGGACGTAGTTGTCGAGCATTGCTTGTTTGGGTGATCGATTGCATGCATTGCATGAAATTAATTAAGTTCTTGGTGTGACCTCTTAAGCACCTCTTGTGCTCTGCAGCATGCTCCTACTTCTTGTAGGGAGGCTCCACAGCTTACAGTGAAGATTTTAGTTATCTACCATTTGTGTTGTTGAAGTTGGCTTCCCCTAGAGAGACATGTAACTGTTTTAGGCTTTTCCTGGCAGGCTCCTCATATTCATATTCGTATGTAGATGTGTAAAACATTCCTTAAAGAATTTTCACTGCAACTCCTTGCATTTCAATGCCTCAGTGATTGGATTCAGCCCAATTGTTGTCATAAGTGCTTGAAAGAGTAAGTGTTTGTTGCTACCTCTTTATAAATGGTAAGTTGTAATAATTTGAGATCAGCAATGGTTTTCATGGAATTGCATCTTAGTGAGCACAGCATGCTTTGCGTTGGCATGGGAATTTTGAGAGAAACATTGGGTAGGGGGCTACTTGGACTCCATTATCAAGAATTCATGGACACCTTTCACTGCCTTGATGAAATAAGTGCTGAGTTTCTCTTTCAATCAATAAAGCAAATCCTACATAAATGTTAGTTCACTAAATCATATTATTAAAAAACGGGCCCCAAAATGGCCCTGAAAGGTCTTTTGAACCTCTGAGCACTGATAATGAACAACTGAGTTGTTCATCACTTCGGTGGCTCATTGGAAATCCACTCAAGTGCAACTTTAGTGGATAACAGCTAGGGACTTCCTCCATTGGAGCTCCCTCTGTAGACCAAGTCCCTTGTTTATCCTCATTTGGTAAGTGAATAATTTCCTCAGTCTCGACCTTTCAAGGAAGCAGGCCAACTCTTGAAGAGTAATATTCTTGGCCTTGCTTACCATTTGATTCGCCTTGTCTCTATTGCCCTAGTTGGATATTGGCACTGATTTTCAGATCTCTCCATCACCTATTCTAAAACCCTAAAAAGTCCAAACCTCATTTTGCTGAGGCCATCTCTCCCAAATCACCTTGTGACCTCATTGCCTTATCCTATCAATTCTATCTTGGGACACCCCCTCGAGTTGAAGAAGAGCCAACCGAAAGTGCATAGAAGTAGTCGTGGTGACAGTGGGTAACACCTTTTAGTTGCAGTGTGCTAGTAGTGATCTTTGGGGATTTAACTACAAGTTTGCACGATAACACTATTCTTTTTTCACTAACAGAAACATGCCAAGAGATCACCAAGGAGGTTGCAAAACACACTGAATTTTGTGGATAACAAGCTTTTAGAGGCAGAAAAGACTGGACAGCAGCAGATTTCTATGTGTTTTTGTTATCTTCTTAAAAAAGTTAATACAACTATTATTTTTGATAATTAGATAACTATATATATTTCATATCTTTAATATTTGGGATAGGGTTCTGTATGTTGGGGACCCCGATGTCCCCTGTGATGTTCCCTGAAATTTGGAGCTTGTTTCGACACATCCCCCAGATGCATCCTTATGTCCCGAAAACTTGGTGAAACATTCTGTAATTGCTTATATCATACGTTTTGCAATGAATAGCATTCAAGTAAACTGTAATCCTAGAACTCAGTTGAGACTGTTGCTTGCAGTCAATAAGTTGTATGGGACTTTATGTGATTATTAGGTTGTTGTATCCACAGGGAAAATATTCAAGACTTTAGCATTTTCCCCAATTGCTGTCTGATATCATGCTTCTTTGCAGGTGTGTGGGATTAGTTTTAAATTTTAACCTGGGTGTTTGGCCTGTATGTTAGCTCATGTATAGTAAATGTGGAGCCTAGTGAAAAATTACAATATGGTGGATGAAGTCTGGTCCCTAAGCACTAAATAGAGAGACATAAATTATTTCCTTAGATTTTATGGGGCTTATACTTCACTTTCTTTAGTTTCTATTTTGAAGCTGTGTGGATGTTCATGATGCATGTTTTACAAATATACATGCAAGATAACGATTCATCTCACCTTCCTTTTATGACCTGGTTGTTTGGCTTATATGTATAGTAAACGTGTAGTGTAATCACAGTATGGTGGATGAAGTCTGGTCCCTAAGCACTAAATACAAATATTAAATATTTTCTCTGATTTGTTGGGGTTTTTACTTCTCACTTTTTCTATTTTCAATTTTGAAGCTGAATGGATGCTCACATGTTTTACAAATTGTACATATCTATGCAAGATGCCACCATTCATCTCATCTTCCTCTTATGACCTAAAATTACTAGATTTGCATGGGAACGAAGTTATGAAGAATGAATCCCTACTAAGGCAGATTTTAATTTTTTTCTTTGGTCTTGTTTGTCAGGCATTATCGAATATACCGTGGGACGTAAATCCCATCTATGGGATCATCACTGACACATTTCCAATTGCCGGGTATAATCTTCTTTTAGTTTAGGTTCTACAATGATCTACTTCATGCATGCTTCTAAGTTCTAACTGTGAATATTATTGGGATATGAATGAAGCCCTTATTGAAAGATTAACTTAAATAATTCTAAGGCATAGAGGCCAGGATGTATATAACTGCAAAGAGAAAATTCTTTGTGTGTTTGCTGTGATTTTCCCTTATAGTTTATGAAACAACAACTTTTCTATTTCTCTCTTCTATTTGGATGAGATGTAAGCATTGAATTACTTTATGCTTTTGAGCAAGGATGAAATCTTTGTATGATTTTGATTAGACTTACTGCAGAGTCTCAGGTATAGAAGGTGGCCTTATTTATCCATATGTGGCATTTCTAGGTGCCTTTGTCTTTGGGAACTTGCCTTCTTTACGCTAAGCCCTTGGATAACGACCTTGTTGATGGCTGTGTAGCTCTATGTACTGCATTCCTAGATGTTGTGACAGATGCTACGGTTGCACAACAAAGTAGAACCACTCCCAAACTTGCAAGTGATTTACAAGTATGGTATTTTGTGTGATGTACTTAATCTTTCCCTTCTTCTCTTTGTTAGAATTATGATTGTGCTGTGCCTCTTAGAGGAGCTGCGTTTGATGCACATAATCTCTTTAATCAATAAAAAATCTTTTGGCTTTGTAATTAATATGACATCCTCGATCTTCCTCGTCAATATTAAAATGCAATTTTATAATTTTTACTATTTCTCCTTACACCTTTGGACTGGCAGTGTGATAATGCAGATAAAAGGTTTATCTAGAGCAATGTAGAATGCACTATAGAGACGTGGTACTGTTGTTGTTAAAATGCTCTATGGATTTATTGAATAGGCGTTTCTACAGGTTTCTCTTAAAGAAAATGATTGTTAAACCAAGTATTTGGAAAATAGCAGGAATTTAGTGGTTGAGCTTAAATAAGGTATATTAGATGATTTAACTTTTTTAATAACGAACCTTACTGCAATGAACAATTAATTAACACTGATTGTAAAGTTGAACACTGAAAATGAATGGCAATGACTGGACTGAAATATTTTTCCCATTTTTATGTTACTTCTTCAGTCTTTTTATGCATTGTTGTGTTATCATGCAGGCTTGCCTGTATATTGATAGAGAATATTCTCAATGCTTTACAGCTGATCAACCTTGCACTTGTAGCTTTACAAAAATGCTGGAGAGGATTTGATGCAACTGTTTGAAACTGAAAGTATTATCAGGTCCGGAAAGTGATATTATCAACAGTCTGCCCGGACAACCTACTGTGACCTTCAAGCAATATTCTGGGTATGTCACAGTGGATGAAAAGAGTGGCCGAGCTCTTTTCTATTACTTTGTAGAAGCTGAAAAAGATCCAGATTTGAAGCCTTTGGTTGTATGGCTCAATGGAGGTTAGTGGAATGAGCAATCTTTTTTTTTGGCATTTTCCTGCTATTTAAATGGTATATAGACAAACTGATAAAATATGGATGAAATGGTATATAATTTGTTTAGGGTGAAGGGATGATTAGAATAGAATTATTTCCTTTTCCAAAGAGAAATAATTTTTAGTTTTCAAAACACAGCTCAAGCCTGCAACTGAACAGATATGCTATAATTCAGGGGAAAATTACATGTGCTGCTATAATTTTATATTCTTTTAAAGGCACTGAAGTTCTCAATTTTTAGTCCTGTAAAAATATTTAATGTTCATCCACTGAATCTCTCGTTTGGTCTTTACTGATACATATTTAAAATCCATTGAACAAGCAAAGCACATTTGATTTTACATAGATTGAAAATATGAATATTCATTCTATACATTTAGTATAGGAGAATGGTTGATAAGCAGCTGTTTTTTTTAACAAATTGTGTTCTAACTTAGGTCTACGAGAATGTGAATGAACATATTCTATTCTATTTGTCATGTTTGGTTCTAAATAATTACAGGGCCCATTTGTTCTTCATTCGGCGTTGGAGCGCTATCAGAGAATGGCCCATTCCATCCCAGGGGAGGAAAATTGATTGGAAATGATTACAGTTGGAACAAAGGTAATTGTTGCAATATTTAATTTCTTGTACATGTATCATATAAATATCCTTCTAGAAATGCCTCAAAGTTCAGACATTCTTGATGCATTGATTACCAATATGTTGAGAAGCCTGTATTGTATTTCTCAGGCTAATGCTAGTTTGCTCTGTGCAGAAGCAAACATGCTTTTTCTGGAGACTCCGACTGGAGTTGGATTTTCCTATTCTAATGATTCATCATACTATTTGGGTGCAAATGATGCTAAAACAGTTATCAAATATCAGTATCTAGATGCAAATACATGTTAAGCTTTCTACAGTAATTTTGTTTGTGACAATAATCTGATGGTCTATATTTTTTTTTGCAACGGAGGATAACTTTCTATTTCTTCATGGTTGGTTTGACAAGTTTCCAGAGTACAAGACCAGAGATCTGTATGTCATAGGGGAGAGCTATGCAGGTGAATTTTATTATTTAAGTTGAGGTTCTTAATAAAATTGATAGTAGGGAAAGATGGTTACTTAGGTGTCGGATGTTAAAAAGAATGTCAATAAAATTGTTTACTGTGCTTGAATCTATACACACATGGTCAAAATGTAGTAAGCAACTAGCTCACATGGATGTTAAAAAGAATGTCAATGCTAACGGCCTCTCTGACGACTCGAATAAAGCTTGTGAAGTGGATCTGGGAAGTTACTGCTTAAATGAGTGTAAACAACGACAATCACAAAAGAAACAGCTTAAACAAGAGTAAACAACTCTGTGACCCCTGTGGCACACCCTGGCACAAATAGAACAGCACCCTTTAGAAACAGTCAGATCGCAAGTGTAGCAGAAATAATGACCTGTCAAAATAGCCTGTCAAACTTTATGGTCTTTGTATAATGTTTGAAGCTGAGAGAGTATATATAGAATGATATTTTCCAGCTGTGATAGCTCCCCTGTATGGCCAAAATGAACATTATGGCACAGAATTCTGCTAAAACTTATGAAGTATTCAATTTCAAGCAACTTGTCTCTTTACTTTGCAGAGAAATCATTCTAGGAATCTGGATGATTTAAACCAATTGGGCTCTGAAATATCAAAGGTTTCCAAGGATGAAATTGTAATAAAGTCCTCAAATTTCTCTGCAACGAATGTATGCTAAAAACTATCTTGCTTCACTTATATTAACATAACATCCTTTGTACTTTCTTTAGTGATTTTCCAGGGATTTCTATATTATTCCAATGACTAGTTTGAATTTTTGTTTTCCAAACAAAGCCATATACAGTTGCAAAAGACACTGACTTTGATGCTGGTTACAACTTCTCTGGTGCAACTCATGGAAATCTGGATAAATTATTAACTAGGCATCCAATCTCGGGAGGTACACACGTAAGATTCTATGAGCTTTGACACAACGTTTTTAAAAACACTAAAATTTTGAGATTAGGTTATTTTGTTTGATAGAGCACTTGATCTGAATTGAGTTGGAATGTGCAAGAAACGCAGGGTTGTCAGAGAATCCTGGTGTTTCATTGCCAAAAATCAGGGCAGAAAAGAAGGTAGAAATATAAGATATTTTAATTGTTCGAGCTGATGTCCAGAATTATCCCTGTCTAAACATATTCTTACTTCATATTACAATAAGAATGGATCAGAGCTTCGTTCTTCATTAAATGTGCACAAAATAGTGAAGTGTTAGTGCCCTTCCAAATAATGAAGGAAATCCATAAACACCCAACTATCTCCTGATGATTGCCTGTCTGGAACCCTGAATAGAGAGGTTGGAACCTGAATGGTCCATCCATTTATGGTTCTGACCTGTCCATTCATGGTTCCTGTCAGTTTAGTGTAGGGAACCACTTGAACCATTAAAAATTAGTGTGTGCTTAATAATTTCCATTCTTATAGCATGCCATACATTTGGACCATGTGACAATTAAAAATGCTACTGACAAAATGACGAATATGCTAATAAAATGTTTCATTTCCATTTAATCAGTTTCCCAAGTTGTTGCGCTTGCAGCAGAAGATTTTTTAGCCTAGTAAAAAAGATGATAAAATGCACACGTTGCCATCATTCTAGCTCAAACTAGGTGCATGTTAGCGCCTCAGTTTGAGGTTGCACAAGAAGCGTCAAGATATCCTTGATCCATTTTAGGCAACATGAGTTAGGTAGGCTGAACAGAAATGAAACACATGAACCTCTTGGTGATATGCACAGAATTGAAAGAGGCCAACATATCCTCCTATAGAAAAATATAAGCATATTTTGAATAGAAAATGTTGGA